>VZTX01013222.1:815655-995794 GCA_013400915.1 Pardalotus punctatus
TAAATTTTTAATCATATATTTAATTTTTATTTATTATTTTTATCTTCTGTTTTATTGTGTTTTTACTTTTTAATTTATTTAAAATTTTTTAGATATTTTTAATTTAGATTTTACATTTTATTTTCTTTTTCACCAATGAGTATTTCTCAGTGAAATTTCTCTTGCTCTTTTGTTTCTGGCTTTACAAGCCGGAAGCTGTGGAGGAGGAGAATGCACTGAGTCCCAGCCATGTCTTGCTGCGGTGAGTGGAGCCACGAGATTGTATTGATAGATGTTAGATTGATATTGATATTAGGTTGATAAATCGCAGCAGTTGTCCTTAGACACCCTCGGGTTGGTGTGACTGGGCTGCTCTCCCCTGAGAGCCAGTGAGATGCATCTCCTGTGCTACCGGGAGTCCTGACACCTTTGCATTCTGCTGCCTCTCTGCGCTCCATTTCCCAGCAGTCACTTGAAGGTTTTCAGCAGTTTCTGACAAGTTTATGCCAAGTATTCAGTGGCTTTTTGTGGCTCCAGATAAATCTGAAAAAATAATGAGAAGAGTAGCTTTTTTTTTTTCCCCCCAGTTATAAATGTTCTTTTCAACAAACCATAATATTAATGTTTATGCTTTGAAATATCATAAAGTTGCTAATGCTGCATAGGAAGCAAGGGATAAATTTGATGTTTGTCTGCTAAAAATATGCCATTTAGGTAGTGTCACTTTCAGTCTTCCCTCTTTCTGGTTTCAGTTTACTACCACAAAATGTTTTGAAAGCTGTTAACCAGTTTGTATTGATACATTTGGCCTCAAAGGTACTAAGTTCCTTCTTATTTTAAGGAAATAAGGGAGGGGAATAAAGGGTAACATTTATTAGTGCTGTCTGCAAGACACAGAGACATGACCTCAGCTTTATTTACTGATGTCAAGGAATTCACATGGGTAAATTCATATAAAAGGCCACCAAAAACTTGGCTTTGTGTTGTATTAGTAAGTCAGTAAGATTCCCGTCCCTATGAAACTGCAAAATGTTGGGTTTTTTTCAATCCTTACTGTGTCCTGGACATAACTATAATTTAGGGTTTTTTGCCCCACTTACTGTAAGAAAACAAACATAAAGAATCAGATATTGAACAAGAGTTTTCTCCTTCATCTTTGATCAGATTTCTTTCAAAAGCAAACCAGAAAATGTTTTCTATATGAACTCCATACTTTTCCAAATACAGAGGTTTGAGACAGTAAACTCTTCTGAAAAAGTAGTGTCACATTTGCCTTTTTCTTTTCCAGTGACACATTTAACAAATGCTAAGCATTTCTGTTATTCTCATGTTAGCATATGAAGTGTGAGAATTAATTTTACTTGCTAATTGAAAAGTAATCGGTTTGGGGGTAACAATTGTCACTCTGTCAGTGAGGAAAAAAAAAGTCTAGGTTTGCTGTGAGCTTGCAGGAAGAGGCAGCATGGATGTTGTCTGGAAAAATCCATCTGTAAATTAATTGAAAAGGACATGTAACATGAGTCTTATGAACCCACCAGTTGAATTCAATGAAGGAGCCACATACACTTCTAAAAATATTCCTCTTTTAGAAAGAGATTAATGACTATACTAATGTACATTGCTACTGCAGAAAATAATCGTAAGAGCTAACTAGAACCCACAGTGGGTAAGATCTCCACAGAGAGTGAACAGTGTGGTTAAACCAAGATTTGTCTTTCCCTTACCTACTGCTGAAAGAAATCTGTGCGTAGAATGTGAGAGAAAGTGCAATTCATCAAGAATAGTATAAAGCTTTTCTGCAATCAGTGTCTGACGTATCATACCTGGTGCATTACTGAGATGTCAGTTCTTTTGATTAGTTCACAAAATTGGTCTCAGTTGTGCACTGTTAACTTCCTGGAAAACACAATGGCTTTCTGCCACACAGCTTCACCTACTGAGATGGCAAGCGTTACCCTGCTTTTTTTTCTCCAGACAAATTTTCATAACCCCCCTCTTGTAATGGTTGCAAAAATATTATCATCAGGGTTGTAGGTGGGCTGAAACTATTTGCTACTACACCTTGATCTTTTTTACTGTTTTCTTGCTGCTTCTTCTTCATCTTATATTTACACTGTAAACTATGTGGGTTCAAGATCACCTTTCTGTTCTGCATTTTCACATCACCTAGCAGCATCCTGGACCTAAAGCAGGAATAACACAAAATTTTGTCGTAAATACTTTACTGTATGTTTACTCTTTTAAGCTGTTGGAAGGCCCATCTCAGCAAATTATATGGGAGAAGATAAAATGACTGAGATTAGAGGGGCAAAGAGGAGGTTCTAGGAAATTAATATAATAACATTTAGATCATTTTCTCTGACTCTTAAACAGTGTATAAATAGTTAAAGTGCACAGGACAGGACAAATATAGCAGGTCTTTTAAAGGGATTAACATACAGTGATGGAGAGCTCAGACCAACTTTCACTGAAGGCACAGGGGCATCTTCCTGTTATCTTTGTTTGGCTCCATGTCTAATCTTATTAGCTCCAACAAAAAACACCTAAATATGCTTCACCATGTATATTTTATATAAGCTAAAGATTTGTGTCTGAAGGTCGTATTATTTTCCTGAACCAAAATACTGAAGAGGAAGAATCCAGTCCTCACTATAATCCATGGTGGTTTTAAAATTCAATCCACTTGGGCCCATTAGTATCTTCATAACTCCCGGAATCTTATTTTATTTGCCTTGCAGGGCCACTGGCACCCAACTTTACTATACAAGGGAATCTCTTCTCCTGACTTTTTTTTTTTAAGATGATCTGTTTCTTTCACAGTGACTTCAAATTAGGCTTGTTTCAGTGGCAGTCCTACCTGCTCAGCAGTTCTGGAAATCAGCCCAGTGGCTTTTGTCTCCTTTTTCTATCTATATAAATAAATGTAAAGTATTTTGCTATGAGTAATTACATGGTACTGAGAATAAAATCTTTATTGGTCATTGTAAATGCATTAAAAAGGCTTTGCACGGTCATTAAATTCAGGTATATGTCCGAAACTAAACAGAAATTAAGATCTTTCAACTAAACTTTAAGAGCCTTACTGGAATACAGAACTATTTGATTATTTTGCTACATCTGATCATGAAAAGTAGAAGGCAACAGCAGGTGGAGTTAACAAAATGATCACAAAGGAAAAGTACATAAATACATATTCATAACTCTCTATATGTTTAATACTACATAAAAGATAATGGACCTCGACATAAAAGTGCTCAAAATAAATTTGTTTGCAAAATAATATCTTGGACTGATTATGCATTCCTTGGTATCATTAACAACATTTTAGATTAAATAGTGGTTGATGTGTCTATGTTTAAAGGGGAAACTTATTGTTGAAAAAATTAATATACGAAAAATACATTACCTGGAAGGCAGTAATCAGCACAATAAATTCACCAGTTCTAACCTTCTTCTTTACATATAAATCCTGGCTGTTTTCATTGTGTTTACTACAGAAAGTATTAAAAGAACACTTACCCATTCTTATCAATGTAATTAAAACATTGCATTACTTACAGAGTTAAAACCATCGTATATATTTATAAGGTTCATAAACTCAGAGGCAGCCTAATAATTTATTAACAATCTGCTTGTTTTTTTACACAACTGATCAGAAGATTTTATCAGGGATTCACCTGGTGAAATAACCTTTGAACTTGTTATAAATGCAAAAACTTTGCCAGGAGAAAGTACACCCGAAATAGGCACAGGAAATACAAGGTGAGAAGGAATTCAGAGCCATGGGGTCAAAAATGACTTCATGAGACAAGAACAGAATCCAAAATTCCTGACTGCTCGTTCCAAAGTGCTGTCCATTAAATTGCATTAGTGTAATTGCATAGTTCTCAGGTCTTGAATTTTCTGTTATTTCAGTTCTGTGTCCAGTATAATAGATGCTGCCTTTTTTAAAGTAGTTGTAGTCAAAATGAGATTTGGGGGGCTTTTGACAGAATGAGAGTTTGTTGTTCGAAAGAAAAAAGAAAAAAAAGGTGCAGTTAAGTAAGTGACAGGAGGCATCAGAACAATCAAAAGGGCATTTTTTCCAGTCTGATAGAATCTTTTGCAAGCAGGTGAGTTTTTCTGAGTAGTTATGAAGATGTGATCTTAAATCTAAGTAGCTTTTTTGAGGTATATGCTTTTTTGAGGTGGATCAGTCATTATATAGGAAACCACTAATGCCACTTGTAAATCTCAAGATAGATCTCAGAACACAGAAGTTTGTTTGAGGGTGTTGAGAATAATCTAATCTACTATTTCAAACTTAATTTAGTTTTAAGAAGAGATTTTTTTACACTTTTGCTGTGTCCCTGCCACAGCTACATGCTGAGAGTATTGCACATCACATTAGATTAAGGTCAGTTAGCAGTGTTATAAGGACTTTTTTTCCTTCCTCTGTCTCTTATGCTCCCTTTTAAAATGAAGCATCACTGCAATTTTGTGATTAAAATCCTGTGTCTTGAAGCATGATGAGAGACCTTGGCTGGATTCCAACTGTGATTAAGACTCTGATTTTTGGCCTGAAGGGTCATGTGGAATCACAACTTTACTGACCCTTTAATCAGAACTGATTAAGAAGTGATGGCCTGTTCCCTGTTTGGTACTCCATTACCTAGCATGTGGACCCTATAATAGGGAGAAATTGCTCTGTCAGCAGCCCTAGGAAAATTCAACCTTTGAAAGATTTTGTGGACAAGATCCTTCAAACTGGCAGGAAATTTTGAGTACTTTATCTTTTGGTTAAGCAATTTCAGAGGAGGCTGAGTTTCAGAAAGCCCTTAGAATCTTGTTGATTGAAGGGTAAATATTTCCCAGAAATCTTTTAGATGTAAGGACCTGAGATTTTATAAAATTCTTCAGATGTTTGGTGTGGCTCACACAGCTCTTTCCAAAGTCTTGCACAGGCTGAAGATGAGAGAACAGAGCAGTGGCAACAGTTTAGAATTCACTGCTCTACAGAGCGATACAAAAAGTAGAAACAGGAACAAATAAGGGATGACAAAGAAATATCCAATTCATCAGTTGGTGTCTCACATGTCTTCCTATGTCTGGTGTCTCTTGGATGAAAGGCTACTAAAACATCAGCTGGAGAGCCCTCTCATTTAATTGGTGAGTAGATTTATGGAGAACCTTGATAGTTCAGCTAGCAGTTGGTTATCATGGAGCATAGAGTTCACAGGAAGAGTTTCAAGATATCTAAAGGGGAAATGATCACACCAGAATAGGAAAATACCTCCCCTTCTTTTCTTCAGCTTCACAGTAGAAGCTGTGTCTTCCAGTTATTCAAGGCTTCTGAGAGGTTTCTGGTTTCTAGCTAGAACATGGAAGTTTGAACATTTCTGCCAGTGGAAAGCATTTTTCTCCTCTTCAGCTTTGGCTTGAACATTGGGAGAGCATAAGAAGGAACACCTTTGTCCATGTTAAGAGTGTGTGTATGAGTTCATGCAGGTATGCACATATATATTCATTTATATGGGCATATCTCAGTGATTTAGCCTGGCTTTTCTCTGTGAATATGACAGATCAGAAAACCAGGTGGGAAAGAGACAGGATCTGCCCTATTCCTGTGGTCAAGTTGGTGATCATTTTTAGCCAAATGAACTGAGAAGGAAGATTCCCATCTGCTTTATTAGGGGTAGAGCAATGGTACTCTGATGATGTGTCAAAAGAAACAAAGAAATATGTCTTTTTAATGGACTTTATAGTCTTCTATTGGACAGTCATTAGAGGACAATTTTCATAATATACATAGTCCAGGGCTATCTCATTTTGCCTTAAATGTCATACAGGCTTGGGTATGTATTATTATGCTTAATAAAGTATATTATAGCCAGGCAATTTAATAGCCTTAATGCACTGGACAATGTTTCTACAAGTTAGTGAGTCTATGACTTAAGATCTTACAGTCAAATTAGAACAGACAATGAGGCAGAAACAAGTAAATATTCTATGAAAACATTAGGGCTGATAAGACCACCAAAGAATGACTTGGCTGGCTATTCTGCATGGCAGTGTGTTGGCAATCCCAGGAAGGCCTGGTTATAACCACAACACCCCCTTCCAAACTGAAACATATTCTCAAAAAAAACCCATTTTTAACCATGTAAAACTTATCAAGGAGACAAGTAACAGTCAGCACAGATGTATCATGAACAAATCATAAAATGTGAACACAATCCAATAAATATAATTATATTCTATGATGTGCCTCATGAACAGAGCAGCAAATGTCATGTTTTTGCTGCTATAAGGTTTCTGAGTCTGACATGATATTATGATATTCAAAATTGAGATACACAGACTAAATAAAATTACTCTTAGGTGGGTGAATATTATACAATTGGGATACTATATGTAAAGAATTGTTAAATCTCAACAGCTCTATGGGATCTGCAGGGGTGAGCTCTGGATATAGGGTTGTTTGGTATTATATTTTCAGACTACATCTGACTGCAAAAACACTCAAATATGTTGGGAGAAAAACATTTGAAGTTTTTTAACTGATCAAGCGTGTCATGTTAGATGACCAAACAGAATGTATAATTTCTAGAGTGTTTGTTTCCTATTATTTCCTTAAAACCAGGAAATAATAAGAAACACACACAGCTAATGGAGCTCAATATTGAAATCAGTGGGAGCCTTATTGCTGAATGTCAAGCCCATCAGGGACTTCACGTGGGATACATACAAAGATAGGGTCAAAGCTAAAAGTCAAGCCAACACCTTTGAATTAAGATTCTAAATCTTATTTAGATATTCTTGTGCCTTTTTTTTTATATTCAGCATGGTTTTTATTCCTTGCATGAATTTCTATAGCTTGCTAACTCTCTTTTTCAAGAAATTTCTCATTAGAGTAGCCTTAGCTTATTTACTTTTTGTTTATTCTGACTCTTTATTGGGGTTAGCTGAGCACTAAAGACTGACTTCCCACAAATGTGCATGAAGGCCATGGGATCTTCCCAGGATAATATGATACAGAAGGAAAGCGAGTTTCTGTACTGCTTTTAAATGGGTAAAGTCGGGAGGAATATTTGTAGGGCTTAATGCTGATATCAGAATGTTTCCAACAGATTCAACTTTTCTCCAATGTTACTTTTTCTATAACATAATAAAGGACATTAGACTGAAGGGGACTTAATCAGCAAGCCCACCTACCTATGACAGATGTAAAACTTAGCATTTCCCTTATTTGCTTTTTTTAGTTATTGTGTTTAAAAGATGGAAATTAACTACATGGAGTACCTCCAACTGCATACAGAATGCAGACCATCTATAACGGTACTAACCTTTTATTCTTAAATGCTCTTGGGAGTAAAGACAAGTGTGCAGCATCTTATAAGTTCTTCCAAATAATTCCCAGATAATGGTGTTGTGTCTTTCTTTACAGCTGCTTTTACGTCAGTATAATCCCATAGACTTCATATAATATAAAGGTGATGGTACATCATATATTTTTCACCTTTCTCAGCGTGGATATTTTCACAGATATTCTCTTCCTTCTGCATGCTGAAGACCACTGTGATTCATCCTACTTTGGTACTGAGTGGAGATATTTTAGCTGCAAACAAATATTACTTGAGTTTATTGTTCTGAAGACTAACTTGAATGAATGGATTCCATAAATTTTAGAGACTGTGTGAAATACCCTGATACATCTTCATTAAAATCACTTTGTTCACTGGAAGAATAGTGGCCTTAATGTATGATGCTGTGTGCTGTCAATATTCTCAGATCATTTTCAGGGTCCCACATCTCGTACTTGTTACCTAATCCCTGTCATGGCTTCAATACATTGGAATGGAAGGTGCAAATTATTCATATGGGGACATGTAAGAGGAGTGATAGCACAAAGTCCACAAAAAATTGAGCTTTTTGTGTTTGCTTTTTAATATAATCTCTTTTTTTGTTTGTTTGTTCATTCAATAAGAAAACCTGAAAGAGTTGTGGATGCAACATTACCTTTTTTTTTTTTTTAATGGGTACTTTGTTTAATGACAGACTCGCAGCGTAAAGCTTTGTGACCACTTCCACAGGAGCCATTTTCTGTTTTTTATGCTATTATCTCCAGCATTTTCAGGCACATTTCAAGTCGAAAAAATTATATTCAACTGACCATCAAATATTTATCTTCAGTAGTAGGTGCAGAGCTTCCTGACTCTTAAGCACATTCAGGAAATTATTCTATGCTGTGACAGGGACTGTGTTCTAAGATATTTTGAATGGATTCTCATACTTCTATAAATTAACTTCAGCGACAGTAAATGATGCTGTTTAAATGTTCCTCAATTGCTTTCTAAACGATAAACATTAACTTAGGTTCCAAAAATTGGCCAGAGAATATTCATTTATTTCTACCTTCAGATTCAGCCTGAAAAGTTCATCAACTGTATTGAGGTAAAAATAAAATTTAAAAGAGTTTGACAAAAATGTTCAAGAATTTCAAGAACTGTGTAATTTTAAAACCATAGAAGTGATGTAAAACAACTTCCCAAATGCATAAGAAGCAGATTTACCACAGGCCAAGAGAATCCAGTACATTTTCAGAGGTTAACAAAGTATCAAAACGTGTGAGGCTACATCTGAGTAACTGAATGTTTTCTTTGCATTGCTGTTTTTGCAAAATTGTTGGTTAAGGAGTTACTATATAAAGTTTAAAAAAAAAAAGGTTGGAGGACTTTTATTAAAACTAATTTGTCACACAATAGTTGAACACTAAGAATGGCAAAAATAAAGTTCTTTTCTCTTGTGAGATTTCTGAGTTTAACTATGATTAATAAGCACTCACTAAAATGACCTAAAAGTAATGGGTAATGGAAAGTGGTGTCTATATTTAAAAATGGCTCCAGGGAATTACCAACAAGTAAATGTGACTCCAATTCTGCATTAAGTGGTAGATACTGTAACAAATAAAAAAACTATTAAAAATGTGGATTAACATATTAAAATTGATAAAGAAGGTATTCAAAAACTTCTGCTTTGTAGAGAGGAATGAGGAAGATGTGAAGAGAGTACTCATTAGACCTGAAGAACTGCTGGTAGCTGCTCAAAAGGCAGCCAGTCAGTCATCTAGGGAAGCTTAGCTAAAACCAGCAAGTAATATTGGTAATATTCAGAGAAGCCTCTCTCACTTTGAGAACATAATGATGAGTACATTTCCAGTCACTTTGGAAAGTGACCTGTCGTTATCACCATTTTCAGCAAGAAAAATTGAAACATGAAAAGGGAAAGGTGCTTGACAAAGGTCACACAGGAGGAATATGGCTACAATACAAAACATGTCCCCTAAGCTCTCTCTCAGTGCTTGCCCTGACACTAATGGGAGTGAGAGCTTTGACTGCAAATAGTGGTGGGTGAATCAGGGTTCCCATTCCCCTCCACTAAAGGTGTCTGAGAGATGGGTGACTGAGGGTCTGGTAATTGCATGGCTAATACGGAAAGGTTTTCGACAAAGTAGAAGGCAGGAAAAAACCTTCATTAGGAGACCAGGCCATGCATAATGAATTCAGGCAGGAAAGCTGTTCCAGTCAGAGTTAGTTTAGGTTCAGAGAAGGGTGAATTGGAACTTTTTCTGAGGGCTAATTCTGAGAAGGGATGAAATATATAACACAGCACAAGTAAAGGAACTGTGCAGATGGTGAAGGACTGTTATTTATTAACTACTTGAATTGTCTTAGTTTCTTGCCAATGTCTTATTTGAAGGGGAAACTAGGGCTTTTTTTTTAATGGGATGAGTAATGACTTAACAATTATCCTGAGAAAGTTAAATCATGATGAACTAGAACTTACTGGTACTGCAGAGTATCATAAGTGTCCTTATTCCATGAGCTTTATTCATAACTGAGGGAAATCTATTCTGACACTAGAGGATCTTTTGATCTAGCAAATAATGATGAAGTAACTGAAAGCAGAATTTAAAAAAAAAAAAATCAAGATCAAATAAAATGGACCACCGCTTTCTTCCTCGTGACAGTCCAAGTGAAGTGCCAGCAGAGCAGAGGTACATCTCAGGGGAGTATCAAAGAATGCAAGTTGTCACAAGTGTTTCTGAGAAGTGTGGCCTAATTTGATTTTGAATTGGTGGATTTCATATAAGGTTTCTGACATAGCAGGGTAAGTTTCTGTTGTGGCTTGAGTGTATTTTATTTGGCTCATGCAGGAGTTCATGACTTTTCTTGTATATATCTCCTTGAAGCCAATGCATTTTTCAGAGATGGCAATAGATTTATAAGGTTTCACTGATGAAAACAGACATACTGAGGACCTATTTTCTGTGCTATTTTTCCTCCCACAATTTTTGTGTAGATCCAGACACTTCTGCATGCAACATTTTTCTTCTCACATACTTTACAGAGCTACTGGTCTGTTTGGATTAGAGGCAGCTCAGAAGCCTTGTCTGAGTATATTCATACTGACTGATATTGAATAACTTGGATTTATTTGGCATCCTTTGGGTGTAGCCAGCCAGGAGCCTCCTCAAGGGCACTGGACACTAACATCCAGAGACTCTGCAAAGGAGCTGGATCATGTCTGAGCAGGAGGAGAATGTGTAGAGTGGTCAGACCTGTCTGTGCCTTTGAAGAAATCTGTGCTCTTGTTCTACAACACTCTGTGTAAATATGGTTCTTTACTCCAAAGAAGTGTTAAACTCGTGACAGTCCATCTGGGCACAGCCAGTTTCTCTAACACACATCAGTCATCACGACACTGTATTAGCAGTTCCTTTAAAAGATGTAGAAATATTCTAGGAAAAGAGGTTTTTCCTCATAATGCCAACCTTATCTTTCTGTTTTTCCCTGTTTGGCAGTTTTCAAACCATGCACTAGTTTATAATATAACATGTTCAACAACAGATTCTGAAAACTGCTAGACCCACATTTTAAAACTGATATCAATTATTAAGTCGTCTTCTCATTCTGAAACCTTTCTTATTTAGTTAAGAGTTCTGGCTTTTCTTTAACACTCTAACATCCAGAATCTCACAAAGACATCTGAAGCTGAAAAGACAATATGCATTAAAAATATTTAAACTCTCTTGAAATATGAAAGAACTAGAGGTTTCCAAGCATCTGTCTATGTTGCTGTGTGAGTGAATCATGCAAAGACCAGAAGTTTACAGACTTGCCACAGCATTCTGTGAGGTGTTTTAAGGAAAGCAAATTTTTAAAAGAGCCATAATTAAAAAAGTGGATTTGGTAATGCTGGTTGATTAAGCAAATAAAAAGAGCATAATTTATTACTTTCAGACTAGCTAAAGAGTAGGTTTCCAAGAGGTTTTTTTAAATTCTCATGTGCTCTTTCCTTCTGAGTGAGACATCTAATTAAATCTGTTCTTAACAAGTAGATATTTTGTTCCCCGGTTAGGCACCTTGTAATTTTGCTATTAATGGAACAAACAATGTGCCAAGTATTGCCTTTTCTACCCACTGTGCTCTTAGTCCAGCTGTCCCTGTTTTGGCTGGGGGGGTCCTGCTAAAAAACCACCAATTACTCAGCCTCTTGTGCTCCCCTCAGCCCTGGAGCTGAGATTTGGATGCTCCTCACTAACCCAGCCTGGGATTTATCTATTTTGCCTGACTCTGCCAGGCAACCAGGATAAGAGTTTGTCATGCTCCATCCCTCATTAGTAAATAGTTATTTATTTGCCTCGAGTGTTCACACTAATCACTGTGGTTGTCCTCTAAAGCTGGCTGTAATGCTGCTGGAGTTTGCTGGCTTCCAGCCGGTCACGCATTAGGGACAGCGGCTGGCAATCCATCACGGCGCTTCACGCGCCACATCCCAGCTTGACTGACACGAGCTGACACGATCCCACACTTGGTAGCACAACATGACAGCTTAAAATATGGGAGTGGGTCATGCCAGCCCTCTTAAAACTCCTTACTCATTTCAGACCCGTATTCACCTCTTTTCCTCTATGAAATAAAAACATCCTCACTTCAAAAAGAGGAAAAGAAACCCTGTGGTGCATTACAGCAATTTCTGTGTTTTAGCAATGCAGAATTCTGAATTTGGATATTTACATGAAAGATTGGCATTACTAATCCTTTGAAAAAAATACTTCTACTAAGCTAAAATCTTAAAGGGATTGTCAGGTGGGAAATGTTCTGAAGACAAAACAGTTTACTGAAACCTGGCTTAAGTTTTTGTTCTGCTATGGTCTCTGACCCAAGGCCGGTCACTTAGGCTAGATTTTCAAAAACATTTGGTTGCCAAGCCCTACTTGGGAAATTCCTAATACTATTAAATAGTTTTAGCCTCCAAGTAAGTTTAGTTTTACTTTTGTCTGAATTGCCTTTTTTTGAAATTCGTTGTTTTCTGGCCACAGCATTAAACAAAAAAAAAGGAGAAAATAAAAGGAAAAAAAGTTTGGTAGTATTATAGTGTTACAGGAATAACTAAGGAAGATGGATGGAAAATATCACTCTTATTTTTTTCCTGTTTCAGAAAAGACTTCTGGCTTATAATGTACTGGGAACATTCTGGTAAATTACCTTCAAATCTCCCATATTTTTCTAGGGGCACTATTTTGGAATTCTGGTACAATTGTTTTGGCATCTGGCATTTATTCTGTGTGTTTCCTCACAGTGTATCATGTAGCTACCAAGCCATCTGTGTTTTATCTTCGTTTCAGGCATGGTCTATTCATTGAATCTTGAATTGTGTGGCAGTCTGGAGTTGTTTCTTTTTTTAGTGTCTGGTAGGGCTATGTATACATAAGAAAATCTCATTTTGTTCTAGATATTCTATTCCTCTTCTTCAGTTTTGGCCACCATAAACTTCAGGTTTCTAAGTGTCATCATTTCTTTTACAGTATATAAAGGTCATTCAGTCCTTCCTATCTCTAATCCCCCACCAGCCCAGTTTTCCCTCATTTTTATGATCTCCCATATGCCTAGTCATCACTATTTAAGAAAATGAAAAAATATATCCTGGTTGACAGCTGTGACAAATGTTCATTCATTACTTTCATGCATAATTAAATTATTTTCTTAATTGTATCCAATTATTTTTTTAACTTTTTTACAATTCAAATTAAGACATTTGACTTATAATAAGAGAATTTTCTCAGAATGACGAAGGACTGAAACCACACTCCTTGTGTTTCACATTAAAGCTAAAAGAGAAAGTTCAGAAGGTATTCCTGAAAAAAAAACAAGGAGAATGCATGAGGAAAATACCCTTTGGTATTCAAAGCACACTTAGAGCCTAAGTCCTACAATTTTTATATTTATGTCTAGATAGACATCTCGATGAAGCTACTGATAAGAAGAGCATGAATCATACCTAATAACTGAATGTATCTAAAATTTGAGGTCACATCTGTCTGCCTTGCTACATCTGCCACAGTGCAATAATTAGGTTCTCTCATGAAGATGAGAATTACAAAAAATGTATTTGTAGGGATTATTATCCCTTCAAGAAATTTCAGCTCCATTTTTAATTGATGTAAATAACAGCTCTGCTGAAGCCATTTGAACCCTGCTGATAGCTGCCTGCAGGGAATCTGTCCTTCCGTTCCCAGGTCAGATTTGACAAGAGTTGCGTGATCCACAGTTTTTGCTTTGACATTCTCCAAAACATTTGTTATCATTTTATCTTGGTGGGAAGGTTTCTTCACTCTATTTTGATTTCAATTTCTTTAAAACAGAAAATAGCTAAAGCATAAATAAAGTTTAAAACACATTTGTTTACATTGATAGTGAAATGTTTCACTAAATGCATCAGAATTATTTAGTTTTGGTCTAAAATATTTCCCTACAATTAGCACTGTCTAATTCTGTTCAAAGGCACAAAACACCTGTCTATGACAAATATATTTATAGAGACTGAGAGAGTGCGTAATTTTCAACTTATGAAAAGTAAGCAGTTTCTTCACTCCAGGTGAGTCAAATGCTAAAGAAGCAGCAATTTATATGTCTTTTTATGGCTTTTTGCACAGAGTTGCATTTCATCTTGAATAAAAACATAAATGCAGTATAGCTGCTGTTTGTCCCTTACCTTTCCATACACTGTGGGACTGTGTCAGATGGCCTAAAGCTGTGTGCAGAAAACAGCTACAGTAGATTGAAGAAGGGAAGGATTTTGCCCTCATTCATCTGTTTTTAAAGAATGGTGTCCAGGGTGAAGGATGAGTGTTTACTACTGTGTAGGGAAGAAGGTCAAGAAAAGGTTTCTGTTTGTTTTCATAGAATAAAGTGCAGAAATACTTTTGTACAAATCTGTTGTGCCAAATCCAGCTCTGTAATGCTAGGATTGATCAGAGGAAAGCAAAAAAACCCCAGTGGGAATGGAATTTGCAATGTTATCATATGGGAAGGAATGCCTTCTTGACCCCAAGTTTATGTCCTGAAGAATGAAACCTGATAGAAGCTGTCAGTTTTATCTTAAGCTGCAGAGCTGTAAGGATTATTTCAGCTGAGGATCTTAATATTGGTCTGTGCCTTCACACAAGAAATGACACTTATGTAAGGAGATAGCAAGAGCTTTAAGAATTAAAATGAACTTAAACCTCAGGCTGTGTAGGGTATGGATGCACTTTCTGTCTGGATTCACACACACACTGCTGCATTTCTCATTGCTTCTTTAACTTTTTCCAAAAACCAAGTCAAAACTCCAAGGCCGGATGAATCAGCGAGGTTGTCTGTCCCACATGCTGTCCCATATGTAATGGGAGGGTAACAAGGAGGGGATAATTTTGGCTTCAAAGAAAAATTCCCTATTTCCATTACCAGAGTTTGTGCCCTTCACCCCCAATGCCTCTGCTACCCCAAGGAGGACCGGAGACAACTTAGGATGACATTTCCCTGTAGCTCACTGCTGGAGACCTAGGCTTTGACTCTCAGTTACAGAAAAAATTTTGGGGGACACTGGAGACTATCCTGGTTAAACAGGGAAAATTAAGGACTTCTTAAGTATCTCTCATTTCTTGTATATTTTCCCCTGGGGACTAGGAAATAGGAGAGATTTCTTAAGGAAAATGGCTAAATGCCCTAAGAAAAGAAGAAAAAAATTAATAAAAAAAACAGGAAAAAAATCTGTTGGCAATCCTGGATCTCTCTAGGCAATTTTAGATACCTGCAATAAAATACTTTCCTAATCACAGTCACAGCTTCTTGCTTGACTAGATGAAACTTTTTTTATCAATTCAAAATACCAGCTTTAACAACTTTTGCAGTTTGCTATGACTGTGAAAGTTCTTTCTGATATACTTTTAGCAGCTTTAGAGATTACTGTCTTTCCAAAACTAGGCTTTTCAAATGAAAGAAATTATTTTTGTTCAGTTTCGAGGAGTCATCCATAAGATATCCAGCATAAGACATCCTACAGCAGCCTGTTGTTCAGTAATACTGTTCTCATTTAAAACTTTATAATGAAGGGTCTCAGCAGGCTCTAGAAAATCTCTGTGGTTAGCTCATGATCTTCCAATGTTAGCATAGAATACATGTGCAGGTCAAACTGCAGTGCTCACTGTTCCTTATTTCTATTATTACGAACTTTCAAGCTCAGTCCAGGAGTCTTTAGGCATCTAGGAACAATGTCTTGCAATAAGTACACACTCAACATTAAATATTTGCCTAAATTTCTTAACCTTCCCTTTAAATTATGAATTAGTGGTATTCATCCTCACAGTGTCATCTCAAAGATTTAAATGGTATCCATTCAGAAATGTATTCTGTGATAACAAAATAAGAGCTGAACAATAGAATTTTTGGGGGATTATTATAATGCAGGAACTATTTAATAGAAGTTGTGGTGTAATTAGTTTTAAATTATGTAAACAGTTCATGTGAATTATTTTTCTTTTAAAGGGATTCATTTTCATGGAATATTAAAGCACTGAGCTGTCATGCACTATAAGAAAATAACATGGCTAGACACACAATGAAGCAGAGTATTTAATAAACAATCATTGGAATATTTTTAAATTGTCCAATATTTAAAAAGATTAGTTACAAGAATGCTCAGAAGTTATGAGCTGTAAACAAATATATTTACTAAGCTGTTGACGCTTTAGAGACAAAAATTCCTATTGTCTGCAAATCCTAGAATAGCAGCAGAAGTTTGCTCATGCTGTAGTATCTAAATGGAATCTTAGAAAGTTGGAAAGATTATAGAAACACTTCAGTGTCATAATAAGAAAATGCAAGAGAGAAATACATAGTATATATTTTTAAAAATCACCCTTTTTGTACATTTTAGGTAAGCCTGTCTATATGACATTTATGGATGAATCAGATAAATCAGAAAAATATATTTAATCTTTACTCTTTCTCTCCTGTTAAAAAAACCTCCAGAGCAAACTTCACAAATAGGGGCTCCAAAAGAAACAAAGAAAGTTATGTATATAAAGGAGTTTGTTTCTTTCTTACCATTCTAATATTTGCTCATATAACTGAGCTAAAATAATAAACTCATGGGAATTACAAATAAATGAAGAAACATTTTGAAATCTATCTTATCGCTAATTAGTCATGCAATATAAGAACAAACATAATTTTTTTTCATAGTTCCCAGCTCTCTTTTTCATGCAAAATGATATATGCCCTGGGTTCACTGATTCAAATACCAGCCAATTTATAATTAGATTCCTCTCCTCCTGTCCTCACATGTCAAATTATTCCAGCAACTTTGGCCTATCTTTATCAAAGTTTTTTGAAAGGGTTTGTTTCTGCTCTTTGTTTTTACCAGCTGTACAGTAGGATTGCTGCACTAACCACGGTTTCTTGTTTTGGGCTTAGAGTCACCCAAACTCTGCCATATGTTATTTAAAGGAACACTGGAGCTGCTGCTGGATGGATATAGGAAAGCAATTGGTATCCTTGTGTGTCTGAGTAGAGACATAGTAGGAGTTCTGCTTCCTTCTGCACTTGCAGTGAAAATGAAGAGAGAGAGAGAGAGAGAGAGATAAAGCAGGGTCACCACCTGTGGATCCAGTGGTGTCTCATTGTCCTTCTTCACCCTGGGTTTCTTACTGGTGGGGGTCCCAGGATCATTCTTCTGGGGCAGCACCTGTACCCCATCCAGACTCGGGGTATCCACAGGGTGCTCACAGATGCCATTCCCATAACTTGGGGTGATGTGTATGAGCCGTTGCTTCTTTTCCCACAGCTTGACAGAGTGGAAATTTTTGTCTGGATGCATTAACCTAAATGTGCTAACCAGGTCTTAGCTCTGCTGGGCCTGGAATTACTGCCTTCCTCTTGCAAATTCCTCCTTTCTGTGCTTATCTGAAGTATCCCTGTTGTGGCTTTTCATCTTATGGCGAGTACCTTCTGTGGCCTTGACAACGTTTGAGACAGGCAATTATGTTCCATAAGTCCTTTCAAACAGCCATTCTTGGAAGTGTTGTTACATGTGGCAAATAAAATTTAAGGAAACTTCTTTCAGATTTCAGTGAGGGTAAATTAAGGTGAATGAAATTATTTCTAGACTAAACATATTATATGCACATGTTAGCTACCACAGCTTGCTTAGTGCCAGGATATCAAATCACATTGGGTAATTTCATTACAGTTCTGTCATTAGAGGTCTTTGTTAAAAGACGACAGTCTTTCCAGCTTTTGTAACACAAGTGTATTTTGATCTAATACTTTGTGAACATTCAGGCATATGAATGAGACTGCGAATGGAGCAGGGTGTGTTATTAGTGGAACCATATGCACAGGGATGATTTCTTAAGAGTGCTCCAACATTGTAGAAGACAGCTAGAAATTAGAACCTGGTTAGCAGTCTTAGCCAAACAGGGTATGTCATATTTTGTATTATGTGGCCTTATTTTATTGATGTGTAATGTACTGTCTGGCATATCACATCAGAGAGCTTCCTCAGCTGATGCAGAAAGTGACTGTGACAGCTGTTTTTATTGCAAATCTCTCCTCCAGTGTCCCCTCTGCTATAAAATTGGGAAACAAATGAGAGAACTTGATGAATAGCAGATTCAGTTTATTGGCAGTTACATTTATTTTTCTATCTTTATATAAAACATGAAGTATCAATATATCAATCTTTATGTATGTGACTGTAACCATATTTTTCCAGCCTGTGCACAGTGCTTGTATTCTAGGCTCATAAGCTGTGTGGGAAAAAGGCCCTCTGAGTGTTTGAATAACTCTTAGCACAATAGAGCTTAAAGGATGATTTGTGCCTTTGGGCGCTGCAGCTATGTAAGAACGGAACATCTGAAATATATTCTGCAATATGGAACTGAAAATTAAATGGGAAATGCTCATTATGTTGCATGTGTTATGATCAGCCTAATTTGTAAGCACTGAAGTGGTTTGTCTTCAGAGGGTCATTAGGTAATATCTGGACAAACCCAAAGCAGCTTTGGCTCAGATTTACAATGTTATTCAGACACTTCCCTCCTGCTGATTTCCAAAGGCAATGGGGACACGCTGACCAGACTCTAGTGACCACCACAATTTATTCTTTTATTGAGGGGATGTTTTGGAGCAGATAGGTTGCATAATACCTACATGCTCAAATCTTGGTACATCTTAGACAGGTGACCAACACTGTGACAATGACCCTAGGGAAAGAGAGATATTTCTAATCATGAGCAGATGCCGAACTGACAGAGTTTTGGCCAATCAAAATCTGTACTTGGACATTGGTTGTAGACTTAAGGGTTGTGAAACCATTGACACTCTACTTAACTCAAATCTTAAGATTTAGGTCTCAGTGTAAGATCTGTGTATGTTCTTGAGTGGGTGGAAAGGGTGTGGAGGTATGGATGGAACAGTGAGTCTAAACCTGGCAGCTGGGTTAGGTACAAGTGCCCCAAGTACAGGCAGATCTGGAAAGCAGGATGTAGCAGGATATTGGTGCTTGTTGGAGACATTTTCAGTAGCCTGGTTTAAACATGAAACTGAGCTGCCCATATAAACCTAAGTATGTAATTCATTATGTGGGTCTTCTGCATATCTTTTGAATGCTGAAGATATCTTTGCATGCTATAAATAATTATTGATATTTCAAATAAGACACACTAACCATACTCCAGGACTGAGGTGTTATTGATTTAGCCATTGCTTTTCACATTTCTTCTTTACCCTCAGAAGATTTGCTGCTCACTGCATTTTATAATTATTACACTCTGGAATTTTAAATGCTCCCAGAATCACCCCTGCCTTTCAGCTAATAAAACAACAGACTAGTGTATTAGATAGGATATTTGGTTTTGTTTTTAATCTTATGTTTATATCTTACTTTTATCATATCTGGATATACAACAAAGTGAATCATAATATATAAATACAATCTCGCTGGCCATAAGTCTATAGGGAGGAAGATCCCATCTTGATCAGAACCTTGTGCTAGGTTCTATTTGATAACCCTGACCTGAGAAGCTGCAAAGAAATAATGTAGCATCAGCTATCATAAAAGGAATCACTACCTTTCTCCTGCCATTGTCCCACACACTTGGAATTCAGTATTGTCTCTTTACCAGGGAACATGCCCTGCCTGCAGTTGGGTCACCACTGAGTGTCCAAGAAATTGGGATTGCAAGCACTTAATAGAAACAATACCTTCAATCATTGAGAAATAACAAGCTTTTAGCAGGGTTTCTGAAGAACAGGAGGTAGTTCTTAAGAGATAAGCAGATAAGTTTTTTTTCACATGCACAAATGTAGCTATGTATGGGTTTCTCAATATATATACAATATGCATGTGCTTACTGCAAAGATGAAGAAAAAATGAATGTTAAATTGTTGCTTTTTCATTCTGGTCTACAGATTCACTCTATTGTCCAACTTAAACAGTTCATCTTCACACTGACCCCACTTCTTATTTTTATAAATTGGGAATAGTAGTATTTACCAGCATATGGTGTTGGAGATACATGTAGTCAGTACAAAATCGCCTGGAAATAATATAGGTAGGATGGGATATGAGGTGCGTGGATATTAATTTGTGCTTCTTCATTGTGCATGGCCAAGAACAATGTTCAATGTCTAGTGTTTTGAACACTAGTCTGTGCTCACACATGGCGAGGATGTAGTGAAAAAACAAATGATGGAATTGGAGTGCTGTGTGACCTCGTTTTTTCCCTTCTCTGTGCTTTAATTCCTCTGCCTTTCACAACGAATACTGGCATTTTCCCCAAACTTGAAGTGAATTTTGAGGTCTTAGAAAAAAGGAAGAGTGCTACAAAAAAGCCCATGCTGGGTAAAAAATATAGCTTGGAGCTAATCTTGAGGACATTTCAAGTCAGCTTTCTTCATGTTCTTTTAATGAACAAGAATACTGGTTCAGTTTTGGAGCCATAAATTGTGATAAAACTCACGGGTTTTGCCCAGTCCATATTTGTGACTCCGTAAAGTACTGTATCTAATAATATACTCCATGTGTAACAAGGAACAGTTGATAGGCAGACAATAGAATTGCTCCTGTGCTTTATCTTCTCCCAGTTTGCTCTTTTATTCTTTGTTTTTGTGTTTGGTTTTGAGCAATTTGTAGGACCTCTGATTTGACACAGGCAGGAAAAAATAATTGGACTTTTTTCCCACTAGTCACCAAGACAGGGTCCAAGTGCTTCATGGAAACATAAAAATATCCATCTCATTTAACAATAAATATTGTTCTCCCCTTCTCCCTATCTTCATTGTGGTACTCCAGAGAACATTGGCATCTGAAAAGAGCTTAGTGCTGAAGTACCTGGGTCACACTGTGACCTGTCCTGCACAAATGTTGCCTTTTAATGGCTTCTATGGCTTCTGGCACTTACTGCCTTAGCAGGCTGGGCAGTGGGTAGGAAACTCATATGCAGTAATTATATAGCTTATATGCATGAAGAGTGTCTTTTTAAACAAAAAGACAATTTCTGGTTTTGTCTTCTCTTTAACAAAGTATTAACAAAGTACTTGCAAGCTAAAAAAATATCAACTCTCTTTCAGTTCCCATACCAGAAAGCTGAACTTATTTACCCCCAGGTTTCTGGCAGAAAACATCAGAAATTCCTGGAAAAATATTACTATTAGTAGATTTTTAACATTGTTACGAAACTCATTTAACAAGCGGATCTAATTATTATTAATATCTTCTTCATGAGGAGAAGTAGAGGGCCAAGCACTGATCTCTTCTCTCTGGTGATCACCTATAGGACACGAGGGAATGGCATGAAATTGTGTCAGAGGAGGTTTGGGCTGGGTATCAGGAAAAGGTTCTTCACCCAGAGGGAGGTTGGGCATCCAGGGACATGGTCACAGCAGCAGCCTGACAGAGTTCCAGAAGCATTTGGACAATACTCTGGGGCACACAGTGTGACTCTTGGGGTGTCCTGTGCACAGCCAGGAATTGGACTCCATGCTCCTCGTGGGTCCCTGCCAGCTGAGGAGACTCTGTGATTGTAAATATGTTTTCACAAGCGGGTGCATAAGCATGTCCACACTAAAATCAGAGGAACTGTGGTTGTTGTCAGTAGCCAAAAACTTGCCTTGGAAAATAAGAGCACAAGGTATTTAAGCAAGCTATTTTTTTGGCTTATTTTTTCCCTCTGCTGATATAGTCTCTTAGAGTCCATTTATTCAAGCTGGGATCAACAGATAATTCCTCCTGAGCTGCTAAAGATAACTTCCTGTTATACAACTCACGTTACTGGTATTATTTTAATAACCTAATGATTAGTTCATTCTGTTCTTAATCTGTTCCATATGCAACAGGTTAGTCTACTTTGGCTTTGAGCAACATGATTCGAATTCCAGTCTCCCAATTTTAGTTTCAGTTATCACTAATCGATATCAGTTTTTATAATTCCAGTTTCTAAAGAGTATCATAATCATGTTTTCTGCCCTGACTTGATGCTCATTTTCTACGTTTATAAGTATGTAAGTAATTAGATTTTGCACACAATATATAGTATACCTCAAATGCATATACTGGCCCATTTATTTTGATAATTACCCACATTTCCCAAACAGAGCCATTTAGTTACTCTTATTTGCAACACAGCAGGTCTGAGGAAGAGATGAGATATGAATATGAACCTGCATTTTTAATTTAGGTTCTTAGCTATGAAAGAATCTTTTTCAAAGGGTAGTATAAGAAACATACTTGGAAATCTAAGCACATCTACATAAAACTGTGAGAAAGCATACTTTTTCACCTTCCAGGAAAAACAGGTTGCAAGAGCTTTCTTAGTGTCCCCTAACCATCACAAATGTATTTTGCTGGTTTGGGAGCAAGAAGCATGAGATAAGACAAATGTGTAATTACTTCTTGACCCACTCTTCTGGGTTATACATTTTCATGAGGTGCCATGATTCATTATTTGCATTGATATGTACAGAAGGATGGGGCTGCTTAGTTGATATTCATTTATTCAACAGTCTGTAATCTATATTTAATGGAGTACCAGACTGTGGCATAATAAACCGTTTAAAAAGATAGCTGCTGCTTACACAGGGGTTATTGCTTGCATAACCTGTACTTATTTTTCATTACAAAACTAAAAGAGCAAAGCATAATTCACACAAGAAAATGAAGTTAACATTTAATGGCTTGAAAAATGATAGTGTAGCATAATGCTGTGCAGTACTCTGAACACTTATAAAACAAAACAAGCGAGAAAAAAAAAATAAATACAAATAAAAAGGCATTAACAGTGCACTGTGAAATATGGGCGCCAAAGCAAAACAATGCATTCTAGTTTGC
Organism: Pardalotus punctatus; assembly: GCA_013400915.1. NCBI lineage: Eukaryota > Metazoa > Chordata > Aves > Passeriformes > Pardalotidae > Pardalotus > Pardalotus punctatus. The sequence continues at coordinate 838,327 of VZTX01013222.1, forward strand.
CACCTGCTTAGCAGGACCACTCAAAGATTGCTAATTAATCTGAAGCAAGTTACTGAGAACACACAAAGACACAAAGTGGCACAAATGCTCAAATTTTTTTTTTAACTTTTTTTTTTTTTCTACATTTGTTACATTTCTGTTCCTTATGTTTTCCGCCATGGAAATGGAAGTTTTCATGTCATACATAAAAGTGCTGTTTGCACAGAACCATGGAAGCTACTGACAAACATGATTACCTCTAGAAAGACATCTCACTGTGGGTCAGATACCATCCAGACTTTATTAAGATGAAAAGTCTGACTCTCAAACTGATAGCAGAATGAGGGAGGTGTGCCCTGGTAATCAGGATCAGTGGGGAAAGCTTCAAGACAGTTGATGGGGTGATGGTGGAAGTCCTAAATTTTGGGGTGTTTACAGGTCTAACATCTCTGACTATCTCTGTAATAACAGGTTTCCAAGTCATCTCTTGTTGGACTTCCAGATCAGCTTAGCTTCTAAAAACAAATGGTGTTTCAGTCAGCACCTGCAGCCCTGCAGAATTCTGAAGTTCCTCAGACCGGCAAATAGGACTTTTGCTCTTGGTGAAAGCTTGACAGGCACATTTTCTTGCATGCAGTGGAAGTTTTTGAGTGACAGCAGCAGAGTATGTGTTCAGGAAGTTCAGCTATTCCTACTTTGGGAAGTCATGGAGTCCCCAGCACCACCTTCCACTGAGACACCACTGGAGGGACTTAAAACCAAATCAACAGATGGAAATGTCAGTAGAAAATGACATCTGTGGCCATCTTCTGCTGGCATATGGAGGTGAGCTCTCCTACAGTGATTTGAAGGGATCTTCAAATTCCACATTCCAGGTGGCAGAAAATTGTCTCCTGTTAAGAGTGGTGACTTCTGTTTCAGACAAAAAAACCCCACAGTCTTCTTAGACGAATGTCGAATGAAAAAAAAAAAAAAAGATTAAATAAATAAAACACTCTCAAGGGCATTAGAAGTATAATTAAATTGGTGGCTAAAGGATTTCAAGTGCCAATTAGGGGTCATTGTAGGGTTGAAAAAATTGGAGAAGTTTTATTTAATCTTTACATTTAAAAAGCTTTTTCTGCTTGTAATGCTATCACATTGTATAATTCAGTGAGTAAACGTGATATACATAGAAAATTAATGATCATGCCTTGTTGCCCTTTTAAGCTCCCTTTTTCTGTGTATGTCTGCTGAAAAACTTTTCTATTTTAGTGTCTTTGCTTGCTCTCTTCTGGGACTTGCATAAACACCACAGAAAGCTGACACCTGGGAATCCTTGCAGTTGCCTTAAGGGCAATTAGCTATAAAAGATGGGGCTAAAAGCTAATTGCTCTGGTTTAGTTCTCAAAGGGCAGGTGAAGTTTGCTGAGAAATGAAAGTTGAAGGGGGGAAAGGCCAGTTAAAAATTTCTCTCTTGAGTTTAACTGGAGCTTTTAGGACTAAAAACTTCTGCCAGTTCAGCAGTAAATCTCATGTTCTGGTGTCTGCTGGGATGAGGTCCTGAGTTTTCGCTTTTTCATTTACATTCTCTGGGATATTTTGTGCCTTTCCTTCCTCTGTTGGGGAGCTGTCAGGGAGTGAAAGGGGAAAAAGCATCAAAAATTTGATGGGACTAGAAAGAAGAAAAGATGTAAACCATCAATGCTTCTAGAGCCTGTGTGGCTGCAAAGTGTGCTGGGATTTGAACTGGGTATATGATGACAACCGGAGGAATCAGCAAAAGGAATTTTGCTATTCTTGATATACATGGCTTGATCAGTAGAGTCAATACAATGTCTGACTGGGTACTTTTTACGTTAGATATGTAGTACAAAATAGATGTTTAGGAAAAATTGAAGCTGGTTCTATGTATTTAATTCTGGGTGTGGGAGGAGTACAATGGAAAATTATAAAATAGCTGCTGTATTCTGAACAGTCGACTCACTGGAGTTAGGAGAGGAAATGCCTTCCCATCTCAAAATCTCTGACTCCTCAAATAATTTTCCTGTCATGACTAAAGATTTGCAAAATGTTCAGTTTGAAACAAACACACAAAATGCTTGTTTCAGTGTCTCTAAAGCATCCTGTTTCTACCACTTTATGGGGTTTTTTTGACTCTACTATTTGAAAACAAAATTGAGACAAAAAGTTTTCTTCTATTCATTTTGAAATGTCAATAAATGTATGAATAAGAATTGAAGAGAAGAAATCACAAAGTTGAGATTCAGAAATTCGCCTAAATTACCCAATTCTACAAATATCTACAAATAGATAATGTAACGCATGTCTTCAAAAAGCTCCCAGCTGGCTCTATTTCCATGAATTAGACCTAGATTTACTGACAATAATTTACTGAAAATGTTGAACAAACTCTAGTTTGCTCCCTCATACTTCAAATATCTGTCTTGGTGTAATGTAAATATCCCAGAAATGGCAAGGTGCCTGTGTTTGCCGTCTCCCTCTCTACCAGTGGGATGGTTGCATTTTGTTCCCTGGTGTTTATCCAGCTGCAGGTGCATGGAAGGTGGGCCCAAGGAATGGGCCAAAAAGAGCCCATTCCATGCACCTTGTTCTGTCCCTTAGTTTCTTACTTTCTGACTGAGAGAAGTTATTTGATCTCTCTTGCTGCCATGTCCTTTGAGATTGATATGAAATTGTGCTTAGCAGTTAGGACAGGAGGGGAGAATTAGGAAGGGAAGAGACCAGGCATGTTCTCATGACCTAACCAGATCTGTTACATTTCTTTTGCTAAGGCTGAGGCAATCTAGCTGTCGGAGACCCTATTTTACATTTGCTAAATTTATATCCTTACTGTAATGAAAGATCAGGCAGAGTTTAGCAGTAAGGTTACCAAAGAATGGTTAATAATATGGGAGGTTTGCACCCAGATACAGCAAATTGACTTGACGAGTGTCTGCAAACCATCTCCTACTGAAAAGTGGAAAGAGGTCAGGTCTTGAAATGCCCTGGAGAAGGATGCTCTGAGACAGGTAGATACATGACTTGCTAGAGAAAGTAGAAATTTTTGGATTTGTGATATGTGCTGTGGAAGGATATAGTATTAATTTTGCATGTTCAAATGCAAATGTGAATGAGTATAATCAAGGGAAGGTTGTCACACGTCTTGACTGGAAACCCAGAAATAGTTTGTCCAGATTTCAGAGCTCATTGTTGAGACTAGATAATTGGTGCCAACCTTTCCAGAACAGTCAAGTGGAATTCAAAGGTGAGATATTGTTTTATATTCAGTTAAATACAAAAAAACCCCAAGCCCCCAAAAAACAAAACACCCACCCTTTTCTACTCATTAACATTTCCATATTTTCAAGGAAATCGAGATTACATTGATGTGCGTGGGCAAGAAAACTCTCAACTGAAATGGGTTTTGGGTTAGTAGTTAGAGCATGCATTCAGGGAGAGGGGTTCAAACCCATGCAGGGGAAGGACAGGTCAGAGTGTGGGGCTCCCCTGCTCCACACAGGCAGCTGTAGCCCCAGGCTGATGGCTGGAGAGGCACCGCCACTGTCTCTCCTCTCTTCCACACCAGACCAGAGAGCTGGGGTCACCTGAGCACTGTGTTGGTGCCCAGAGGCCAGTTAGCTCAATGAGAAGTGAAGATAGCTGCTTATGTTTAGATATAGGTTTAACTTTGTGGTTCCTTGTCTTAAATACTCTGTCAGTTCCTGGAAATGCTAAAAATGGGCACAGAAATCATCAGAGACATTTAAAATGTATGAAGATAAGTGCCTCAAGGACCAGAAGTTGCAATATTTTCATAGGTTTCCCTTTAAGATTGGGTTGTTTTGCTGGTTTTTCACATATTTGAGTGTATTTTCTTGGTAAGTGCACTTTTCTAAGATAAAGCTGAATGGGTCTGGCAAAATCAGCTCCTTGTGTTCAGCACTAGGGAAGAACAATTGCCTGCAGAGGCAGCCAGCTGTGGCAGGGAAAGGACCCAGGTTTCCTGGCTTGCTAGGCTGATCCTGAAGCCTTTGATGGCTGGGTCTGTCTGCTGCTCCAGTAGCAGGTGGGGGCTGAAAATAAACCAAAGAAACAAGTAGCAGGGGAAAAACATCAGGGCATGAAAAGGAAATTCTTGCTACTTTGAAAACACCATTTCACTAAATAATTGAGTTCCCTCTCCACGTGCGGGCTTGTTCCATATGCTCAAAGTTTAAGCTAAGTATTTGCTTCTTTTTATTACTTCTGTTATCAGTACAAACATGTAATCTTGGGCTTACTGCTAAGTGTGTATCTGTCTTCAGTTTTTATGCTCTGTAATTCCCAAGGAAATCAGTTCCGGATATCTTGCAATGAAAAACTATGCTCACTCTGCAGGCTAGAGGAGTTTTAAAACCATAGGCAATGATGGTAATCCTTTGTGTAGTTACACTGGTGTAAAGCCTGAGTAATTTTAATGTAGCGAAGAGATGCATTAGGGTTGCTATTCTCAGGAGGATGCTCACTAATTATTTCTAGATAAGGTGGTGGGAATAATTAGTGCTAGATATTGGAATGAGCACTCAATGTAATTTGTGTCCACATAATAATACCAACATCTACTTCTGTTCAACTTCTATTATCACTTGTTTTTTTCCTTTTAAATTGAGAAGGTACAAGAAAGCCTACTAAAAATACATGAAATGAACTGCACATGTGTCTTTTTGAACACTGCAGATGTGTATCAGGCAATGAGGTTTATAAAATGAATGGATTTGTGCGGTAGACACCACTGGCAGTTGGATCACTGTGCAGCGAATGTGGCAGAGGGGATGGTGCTGAGTTTGAGCTGAACTCAGCAGTGGCACTCAGTGCCTGGGTAGAGGCTACACAGAGCAGGCTGACCCACCCACTGCTCTGCAAGGGAAACAGGGAAAGAAACACAGTTTGGGCTGAGTAAGAGGTGCTGGGTTTCCCATGTTGATCCAAAGATGTATCTTAGTTCTGATCAGTTAAGAATTATTCCCTAAACTCATTAAAAAACAAGGTTCTGCACCAAACGAAACCACTGTGTTTCCAGGTTGGTTCCCTTTCCACAAGGAACCTAGTGGAGTATGGGATATTTCACCTTTTCTTACAGCATAGCAAATTGAGGTAATTTGTGCCTGGAGGTATGAGGAATATTTTTCTCATAACATCCACAGAAGGATATGGAGATTAAAGCTGCCCTGAGTGTAAACATCATATTCTGAGTAGTCTTTTGAAATTACTAGGATTTCGTTTTTTACATTTTCCTTTTAGTTTGAGGAAATTCTTCAAATCCTGTTCTCTTCCTGGAAACTGCTAACTTCCAACAATGCCTTGCACACCAACACCTTTTTTTTTTTTAGAATTATTTTAGCCAATCATTTGTCGGCTCTAGGAGCGCACCCTAGCAGGGTGCCTATTTTGTGCTTTTTCCTATATAAATCTGGTTTTCAGTACAGATTTGGGCTTTGTCAACCCAACCCCAATACACTGTTTCAGCTGGCATTTTTATATACCTTTGAAGATAGCTGGGTGCTGACACTGAGGGACACTCTGATATTAGATCTGTTTTGTTGCTACAACAGTCGTGACCTCATGGTATTTCACCTGTAATTTCTCTTACAGAATCCCCAATGTCTTCAAGTTTAAGCATTGTGCAATTTTATCAGGCCTTCAGGCGACGCTCCCACTCAGCCATCAGGGATCAATCACCTGGAGCCCTTCCCTCTCATTCCCGGCAGTCACCATGAGGTGGCAGTTGTCACTTGCTGGACTTGTTTCGCTCCATTTGAACCACAACGACTCAAAGCTTATTGATCCTTGGAGACACTGAGCTTTCCAGCTCCGCCGTTCGCTGTTCACAGCATGCAAGTGTGAAACTTTACAAGTGACTTTTAAAGGCAGCCAAGGAATGTGTGAGACAGATTGTTAGGGGGGGAAAAAAAAACCCAAAAACAAAACAACAATCCAACATTATTTAATTTGATGGTGCAGAGCTTTATGCCAAAGTAAGGCATGTGTTTGCTGTTAGCAATCAAAGAGGTTTAGCAATGAAAAGTGACATTTTGTTTATGGGATTTTACAAGCAGGAGTTCCCTAGGGAAATTAATTTGGCCCTCTGGAATACTGCCCTCCTCCATGTCACTTTCCCTGCAGCTCCAGCATTTTTTTACCACAAAGCTTTATACTAGTTTTTGAGCAGATAGAACCCAGAGGGAGGGATGTGGGTGCAGTAGGTAGCTTCCCTAACTCCGCATTGCATTGTAAACCCATGGCAGGTCTCCAGCATTTTCACAGTGCTTCCGAATAAATCATCAGACCCAGATCCTGGACTGCAGCTAATAAGCTACCATCTAGAGAGCTGGGTTTTATTTTGTCCTTTCAATAAAATCCCAGAGCACAAACCCAAGCTTTTTAAAATAGTGGTCCCCAAACATAGCCTGGAGGCAGTGTAAATAATTTAGATTCTTCTTCATCTCTGTATTCTGTGGGAAAAAAAAAAGATGCCTGGAAATTCTCAACTTATTTTTTAATAACAGATTGCTCTAATTTGTGTCTCGATTCTATCTAGCTATATTCCACTCCATTTTCAGCTGCACAAGTCAGTCTCTTCATTATCTGAGTGTTCCATAATTTTTTTCAATGTGTGTTTTCAAACAGTTGCTCCCCTCCATCATGTAGGTGGTCAAATGATATATGTGCATGAGTACATGGCTTCTTAGTGACCATTTTTCTTTTGTGGAAATCAGTAGTACCTTATATTTACAGCTTGCAAATTTTGCCATCTAATTTTCAAATGTAGCTTTATGTCTAAAACCATGAGAGGGTACTATAGTTATAACACATGATCACCATAATAACTTAAAAATAATAAATAAATGACACCTTGGTTGATTATATCGTGGGGTTCAAGAAAAAGAAACTAAAAAATACGTGTAGAATTGCTGTGTTTTCAGCCATTTTCTTGCAATGCCAAGGTCTTGAGCCATGGAAGTGGTCTTTACACTGTTAGCTATCCTGATTTACAGGATTGATAATGGAGGATGAAATTGTATTTTCCAGTGCTTCGTTTACTCCTCTTTGAAATGATTCCCCGATTTGTCTAAGCTAGAAGGGACTGAGATGTGCATGTCTGGGCTCTTCTATAACAGGATATTAAATGTCACCCTCTTAACAGACAATTTCAGAGCATAAAGTAAGATTTGGCTAAGGAAAGGCATCAAATCCTGGCTTTGAAGAGGTGATGAAGGCTCTACGCTTTCCTCAAGAGTTCCTCGGTCAATCTCTTTGTCAAGCATGCGTGTAGCAAATTTCTCACTCTTACCTATGTGATTCAGTTTCCAGACTCTGGTTATGCCTTTCACCAAAAGATTAAAGGGCTCTTTATGCACAATACCTCCTCTCTTTGAACGTACACACTTCAACCAAGTTGTCTTTTACTCTTCTTTTCTGATTAGTTAAGCAGATTGAGCTCTCTGAATCCCACAGTCAAGCTTTTTTCCCCCAGCTTTAGAAGAAATCTCTGAGAGTCACTTTATACCTTTCTAGTGTTGTGCTTCTCTGCTGAATTATCCTTGCTCTTAAGCATCTTAAAAAAAAAAAAAGTAGAGATATTTTGCAAATGCCTGGTATCTAGAAATCTAATGACCCATAAAAGGTTGAAGCTCTAAATAAATAATTAGTGACCAAACTTTTCCAATGAGAGCGTATGAGGAGGGAGAATTTCTCCCATTCTCCCTTAGAGTCCATGAAGGAAGACAATGGTAAACACAGTTCTCAAACTAGCACAATCAGTCTTCCTGGACGGGGAAGACAAAATTTTTTCCCTTTTTCATTTAAAATTATGGCATAGACTTAAAAAATAAGAACTATTTTAATGGAAAAATAGGTGTCCATTTCAGAATAATCAGGGCTTCATGTTTTACTGTCTCTAGTGGGTTCCCTAGTCTCAGTGGGACAGGGTGAAGTATATATTTCCAATGTCTCCTAGTGACTGCCCATGATATCGTGTTTCTATGGCACAGAATCTGTCCCTCTCAAGGCTGTAATCCTCTGTGAGCTCCTCTGATATCTTATACACCAGTGTTTCCTTTCTGATTTAAAAAAGTGTGCAAAGAACATTACAGATGAGAACAGGATGGTAGGTTGGTAGCTCTAGGGCAGTACAGACTGATTACCAACAGGAATGTTAGAGGAGAAGAACTGTGTGCTGTTCAAGAATTTGTAAGAGTTTGGATAGAAAAAAAAAAATAAAAGTAAGTAAAGTTGTGGATGGTAAGGATGTAATCCTGTCTCTCATGAACATGTCCTTCACAAGAGTCCTTGCCCTGATTCGGAATTGGAAAGTAGAATCCTGGGCAGAAAATAAAGGTGAATAAAGAACTAGGGAAGAAAAGAAATACAAATCCAACAAATAAAAGGATCTTCACTCTGGCAAATTTTCTAGAATATCTCCTGATGAAACAACAGCAGCATAGGGTGGAATATCAGAACTTGTTTTCTGCTAAGGGGAGAAGGTGGATATTTTACTAAGAAGTTTATTTTCCTAAATCTGCCTTGAGCTACCCAAAACTTTGTTACAGCCAAGACCATTACATATTTGTATATAAATATATGTACAGGCTTTTGATAAAGCTTTAAGGACACTTTAGTCTTTTTCTCCCTCCCTTCTCTCTTTGCATCTCTTTCCCACCTGTTTGGATTAGCAGTTCTGTTTCACTTCCAGCAGTTATGTATTATGCATGCACAATTCAGCAAAGCTAACAAGAGCTCTGCAGCACACTCTCTTTGTACATAAGTACTCCTCTTGAAAGCATAAAATCAGATTGCAATTGTTTAATAACAACTGCTTTCGTAATAACAAAAGAAATTAGACTCTCTGAGACATATTTTTATGGGGACATAAGCCCTGTAGATACATAGTTGGTTTTTTATTAATATCATGATTCTTTGGTTATACACAGAAAAATACTTAAAAGTTATTTGTTTTGCCTGGAAATTGTCCTTCCCTATGTGTTCAATGCTCAGTATAAGTTCCCAGATTGGTTAATGTTGCGCTTGCTTGATTTACACTGCTGGGTTTGCTTATGTAGGTAGGCATATTTCTTAACAACCTACAAACTAAAGTCTTAAAATACTAGAGCTTTGCTAACATTTTTAATGCAATGAAAATGTCTTGGTTTTAGAGAGGATATTTTTCAGAACTCGTAGCAGGAATTAGACTGGATTTTGTTTTTAACTCCTAAATATCTAATTTTGGTATTCTAAATATACTGGAAATGCAATTGTTCCCTTAAATTGAGAATTTCTGGAGTTGTGTGACTGCTAAATGTCAAATAGATTTTATATGAAAATACTAAAAAGAAAATCTCAACTATGATGAGCATTTAGGTACCAATAAAACATTTACAGGAAAATGTCAGTGTCTAGTGGTTGGTGGCTCAGAAATTAACTCATGGATGGAAAAGAGGACACATATTTTGTGTTTTGTGTTTGTAAACCTAACATTTGCCTTCCAGGAGGAATTTCTGATTTACAGGACAATTAATGGTTTTGAGGGGAAAACAAAATAAACAAAAACCCACTCCAGCAATCGGTTCCTATTTTTTTTTAAATTTTTTTTTTAAGAGTCTGAAAACCCTTACCACATTCCTGCATAAAATAGGAGATAACCAGTGAGATGTGAGAAGAATAATTATAGTGAAAATGTAATTCTTTATCTGTTAACAGTCAGTCCAGCAATACAAACAAGATATAAAGACATTTACAAAATCTTAAAGTGCAGTTTGTCATTTCTACAGAATTTTTTTTTCCTTTTTAAAACCCAAGCAACTTAGTAAAAACAAAATAATTCACTTAATATCTCCAAGTTGCAGACTTTGCACTTTAAGATGAATTTTTTTTTCCTTCATTTTCTTAACTAAAAATGTTTCTCATCTGAAGCCCAGTTCTTACAACATCAGCAGAACAAGGGGAAAAGCCCAGAATGCTACTTTGGCAGTGTGTCTGTTTCTTCATACTTGTATTCGAAACAGCTCTGATCTACGAATGGGCTTTGACTTTGTGAGGAAGGAAGATGGGACCTGGGGTAACACGCGCTCTATTTCTGTGCTGGCTGATGACAGCAGAGCCTGGTAAATGACAGAACTGGAGCCGGGAGGGGATCAAACACACGGCAGCAGCTGTCACGGGCTCCTCGCTGCGAGTGCATGCAGGGGACTTCAAAAGCTGCAGTTCTCCAGGGAATCCTTGAACTTGTCTTTGTTTTTCCTTTTGTTGTTATTGTTGCTCTTTCCCCATTCTTGACTCTCTGCCTGGCTTTTCTGTATTGCTACATCTTCTTCTCATCCCTTCTGAGTCAAATTGGGATGCTGTGGCTATATCCTGGTCTCATGTCTTCAGAGGATATGAATTTTTAGTTGTTATTATCATCCATAATCATCAGTATTTTGTTGCATTTATGTAGTGCTGCTGGTCTGGCTAATGGTTTCAGAAAACGAGGGAAAGGAAGGTCCTAGCCTAAAGGACTTTACAGTCTATTTGTGAGATGAGTGTCAGCACAGTCAGGGAGCTGAGGGGAGCACTAGGATAATGAAGCCAGAGGAAAAGAAAGTATCATTTAGAGCGTGTTTTCCTCTTAACTGGTCTGTTTATTGACTTGCCTTACCTTGCAACAAAAAATCTTCTGTGAACTTGTCTGGTCAGGCGTGAAATTGGCAGCAGAAATGTAGAACGATAAACAAACACAACGGCCAAAAAAACCCCAGACAAACTTCATGCACTTAAATTCAACTCGGGCTGACACAGTCAGGGCCACCAGCCACTTTTTGGAGCTGTTCTCCTTTGGATTTGTAAGTTTAGGAAAGCAGAAATTTCCAGTCAGGTGTGGAAGTGAGCCCATCTTAGCCAGTACCATGGCTTAGACCACTCGGTTTGGAGATGAGGGTTCTCTAGTTGACAGATTTGGGGTTACCTGTCCTGAGAACAGGTCTGTTCTCTAACAGCTTCAGGCACACAGGTCACTGCAACTTTTAAATTGAAAACCACTTATTTTTCCATGGTACCCATCCATACCTTCCCACAAATGGCTATAAGAAAGGGAATCAAACCAGTTAGAAAGACATGCTGCTGACACATGTAATCCACTTAACATTAGGGGAACAAAATTTTTGCAAATGAACGAGTCATTGGAAAAAGTGCGGGCATCCAGGGATTTCTGTAAAGTAGATGGAACAGAAACTGGGTGCCGTGAACAGATTAAACATGCTTCCATCTGTTTCTGGGTGCAATTTAGAATAATTTAAGGCAGAGCATGATCTTCTGTGTCATTCCCCGTTCCCCACCACACATATGCACACTGAGATCAATGGAGACTTGCAAAGGTTTTGATTTGTTGAATTTGTGATGGGACTTACACATTTTCCCAAGTAATGAATTGTTTGACCCCCACTTTAGGTTAAAATTGTAAAATACACAGCCTTTTCACAAGTGATCATCCTGATGATCTATTTTTCTTTGCAGACAAGGCAAAGCCCGTGTACAGCAAGGCAAAGCAGCTTACAGAGCATTTGTGTAAAATTTATTCTGATTTTTTTCCACAAAAGCTTTGAAGAATGTCCCTTTTTAAAAGAATGCTAGGAGAAAATGTTTATCTCTGGGTTAAAAAAAAGCTTGCATATTTGCTGAGTTATCAAGATGCCCTCTATGTTCATGTTCTCATTCTTTAAATTATATTTCTCCTGACAAACTCATTTTCAGTCACAGTAATGAGCAGATAAACAAGGGGTAGCAGTGGATATCTGCAGAGTGAATAGAATAATTCAGAAGGGGAACTTTTTTTCCCTGAAGAGCATGTCAGCTCCTAAAAATTTATATATCTAGCCTTGAGATATGCAAGCCATATGCATAAATAAATAAGCTTTTGAATGCACACCATAGGTTTTGGCAATGCTGGAGATATCAGGTAACGGAGAAACCAGAAAAAAAAAATTCAATTGTTCCTGACTATTGAAGAGGTACAATTATTGGGTGTAGTAATTAGACAATGAAACTGTCCCTAATAAATCTGTCTTATGGCTCTTGGAACTTTGGTAGCCATGAACATGAGGTTTTTATTGAACGCTTTACAATCTTCTGCTGAGCAAATTATCACCTTATGAAATTTTGAGGGAGGAATACGTCCATCCCATAACTTCACCATCAGAGACAGAAAAGACAGAAGCTAATTACTTTTAAGAGATACATTGCCTTTTCCAGAAAGTAGGTAAGAAACCCACCCAAATCTTCCAGCAGTGGTGCCTTATGCAAAAAAGCTCAGAAGTCTCTTTACCACCTCACTCACTGCAAGGAACTATTTTGGTGCTTTGCTTTAGAGACGTGTTTATCTGCTTTGTGGAACAGGGATCTTGAAGTACTCTGCATTAATTCTGGGACAAGATGGGAAGAATGTCTTTGTGGGTTATTTTACTTTCCAAATTCTGTAATTGTAATTCACAATTTCTGGGGTAATTTCTGTTCTGATGAGTGTGCATGGAGTGCTGGTAGCTGAGCTGGTGTGGTGGTGGTGCAATTATTCTTGCAGTTATATAAGACATTATCCTGGATTTGGGTACCATTAGTAGGTTTTTCCATGGTGACAAATCCTGTAGGATCTATTGGTTGGTCAAAACTGAGGAGAGCAATGACCTCTCCCCCTCTATTTACCCTGCTTGGTGTCCAAACCTTATGGAATCAGACTCCTAAGGGTATTTTTAGCTTACAGCTGCAGGATGCCATGGCTTGGCAGGTAGCTCTGGTGGCAACCCAGAGAATACCTGTTAATGGCAGGGAACCTCCGGGTCTCCTGAACGTGTGTTTAGGAGAAATCTGTGGAACCTGTCGAAAAAAGCACACAATTTTCAGAGGTGGTCTAATAATTACCTACTGTAGTACTAGCAAGATCAGATCCTTAAAACCAGTTCATGGTTTTAACACTAGAAGTAAGATTTGCTGTGGTTTTCTTTTTGCCTTGAAAATGCAAACTGTAGGAACAAGGTCTTTTACTGAATTTTTCAGCCACTGATGAGACATGAAACAGCATGTTAATTTCATACTTCCTTTAATACTGGGATATTTCCAAGAGTTGAATGGAAAACACTTCTTTTCCTGGGAGAATTATGTACTTTTGATTTTCTTGTTCCAATTTTTTTGAGTTTTCAGTCCAATCTTTGTAAACTGAAAGTATTTTGCTTCTTGTAAATGAAGGTACAGGCTTTATCATTTAGAACTCTCTTATCAGCATCTGTTTTTAAGGTAAAATAATATTTTAAATTCAAATGTCCATTTAGTGAAATAAAATTAACTTCTAAACCCATAATTTCTGATCACTAATTCCTATAAAATATTTCATTCATGGTTTACAGAATATATAGCCTACAAGTTAGATGCCAGAACTCAGCAAACTTATATGCTGCCTAAACCTTCACAGTGTGAAACTTCATCACTGTCAACAACTTGTGCCTTGGTAGTCTGGGTCTCAGTTCTTAGCACATTGCTTCCTTCTCTGCTTCAAAATGCATAAAAAATGCCATTTGTTTTATGTTAGCCCAGTAAACTGCCTGAAGCCAGTGTTTGTATATAGACATCAGGCTGTCTTTTATAATTGCCAAAATCTGAGGGTCTAATATCTCAATTTTCAAAACTTTCTTTTTAGAACAATAAATGATTAATTAATATAATATTTGGTGAAAAATATTTTTTCTATGAAAAGTAATTTGGATATTTAACAGTTGAAAATTTTCTATTGAATGCCTTCCAAATGCAACGCTACATCTCACTTTGCTTTGAAATTCTGAAATAAATTTGATTTTTTTTTAAAGGAAGGTAATTATTGCATTTTGGTTTGTTTTGGTTTAAATTTTTAAAGATCTAGGAACAAAATTATGATTTTCTTTTTTTTATTAGACTAAAATCATAACTCCCTCTCTTACTCCTGTCTTGTCTCTTCCTCATATCTTTTTGGGGGGGGGGGTTTGCTTCATTTTTGTTGGTTTTTTTAGCAAGAGAAAACTCGATTTTAGTCATCACATATGGTAGGTGATGGACGCTCTGTGATAGCAGTTTGATGATGGATTATCACATATGCTTTGTGCCAAAACAGCCAGTACTTTTTGTTAGCTTGGATCCTATCACTGTTGTTTTACCTTTTGACCTGGAACTCCTCAGAATTGTGTTCTTACATTTCATGCTGCGATATATCCTTACCTGAGTTGGCTGAGACTCCTAAGACATGATTCCAATACATGCCTAAAATTGGTTTAATTTACTGATATATTATCCCCTTATTCATCCCTCCCCATGGCAACTGTACAGTTTTATGTGATATACTTACCTTTGAAAAGGTATTATCTCTTCAGTCTCTTCTTTCTATGGTGCTCCTAATTTGATTGGTTTGGGGTTTTGATTTTCGCTGAATTCTCCTCTGACTTGGACCTGAGAGTTTATAGAATTTCTCCCATACGTGCTTTATATAATTCAGAATAATCATTTTCACACATTATTCATTGTTTTTCTAATGCTTTGCCTCCAACCTCTGCACATCTGATATTAACTTTAAGCAAATGTCCATATTTTTTATTTATAAACTGGAAGCTATCTCTCAATATCCTTGTCATTTTTTCCTTATCCTGTTATTCCCTTCACACCCTGACTCCTGGGACAACAGGTTTTTTCTAGATGTTTCTTTTTAGCTGATCCATTTAGGATATTTTTTCTGCATGGCAAATTGTTCTCTTTTCATACACATTTCTGATTTGTACATATTTCCTTGCTTATCTTGAAATTTTTAACTTTGCTTCTTGCATCACACCAATAAGAGTGTGACACTGGTGCCTGACACTAGAAAGGGACAGGAAAACAATCATCCATTCTCCTAATCACTCTCCTGTTTTTCATCTTTGGATTGGGCACATCACCAAAATGCAGTTTTATTCCAGAAGACCTGGGGCACTGTTTCAGCCAACAGAGAGTACATGCTGAATACACTAAGAATAAAGTCAAAATTTATTTTCTACCAACCTGTAGAACCCCAAGCATTACTCTCAGGTAACAAGGGAAAAGAAATGGAAATTGGCAGGTCGTGCAGAAAGCCAAGCACCACATTTAAAGCTGTGACTGAGGAGTGTGCTGCCTTAAAGAGCTCACCGGAACAGGAGCCCCTGGTGCCAATTTTGTCATCTCACCTTTTGCTCATGGTGCCAATGCTGTTCTGCGTGTTTGTTGCCTGAGACATCCTGAAGAGGGATTGGGTGTGTCCTGGGACACACAGCTGGTGATGTGCCATGTTTGACACTCCTGAAGTCTGCTGCTTTGTGGAAATGGTGCAAAAGAACCTGGCTGTCAATTTCAATGTAATGGACATGGTGATTTATAACTATTGAGATCTCATTCAACAACACTTGTTTCCACTGTGGGCTGGTGATTTCGGCATCTGTTTTGGTAAAGAGCTCAACCACCTCCAATGCTTTTTTTTGGGGCAACTTCCATTCCTACAAGCTTGGTGTATGAGCATCTGTATTTGAAAAGACAACTAAATTCATCCTTAATCTGGACTCAATTTTCTCAGCAGCTTTTGAGGGTGATTTCTAAATATTAGGTATAAAAATCCAAGGATTTAGACTGAGAGTAAGAGACTCCAGATTGAAATGAAAACAGGGAAAAATATAAAAAGATAAATTCATGATCTTATAATTCTGTTCAGTCTCAGCAAGCTAGAGCACATAAACTTTTAAATGCTAACGTAGGGATTTTAAAATCAATGGAGTGTTTAATAGAATTCTGTACGATGCATGCAAAATCGGAGAAATGTAGCAACAGGCAAATTTGGAATGAGTGAAACCTTGAATGTGGCTTGGTTACATAATTAAAACTAGACAACAAAGGAAAATGTCAATAATCCAACCAAGAAGTCCACAAATATAGATTGGTGTCTCACTATCAAGGAAAAAAAAAAGCAAAAGCAGCTAATCAAAGCAAACCCATGGCTTGGAAAACATTCTGGGAACCAGTAAGAATAAAAAGGATTTTAAAATAAGAGTCATATATGACTTGCTTAAATTTTGCACTGAAGTCCCCAGTATATCACTCAATTGAGGGAACACCTGAGATGACCATCCAGATACAGATATCATATGTCTGCCCTCAGGGGAGTTCAACACGTAATGTAATGTTATGTAATGTAATGTAAAGTAGCAGGGGGTTGAAAAAAGGATTAAGAAGCGCAGGCATGATGCTACTACAGCAGAAGAATTAGTTTTTTTTGACCTTATCTCTGTCATGGTTGGGAAGTCTGAGGCTGAGAGGTTGGCAAAGATGTCTTAAATGCAAGATATTTATGTTTTGGCAAAATAGAACAAATCCAGCAACAATCAGGCAGACAACAGACCAATCCTTTCCATCACTGAACCTACCTTCCCTACAGAAAGAAACATTCTTTACCTTTTCCTCTAGCCCATGCCCTGATGTGCCTTTCCTAGATGCCCAAATGGGCTGGTTTTCCTCTGGGCCCCTCTGGCCCCTATGACAACAGCAGAAACAAAAGTAGAATTTATCATGGACAATGTCTTGTCATTGAGACACTGCCTCAGTTCCTGATTCAACTGCTCTGGTTATGGGATCACAACAAATGTTCCCAATTTTTTCCATCTTCCTCTTGTTCAGATCTCAGAGATACATTCTCACTGCGATTCAGCACCTCCCTAATCCATGCTGGGGCATCTCACTGGAGGAGCAGTTTTATTGCAAACCTGCTCTATGATTACAGTGACAGAAATGTGGCTGATTTGAAGAGTTTTAGGAATTAAAAAGTACTCTGCAAATAAGAGGTTTGAAGAATAGCTATTTTCACAGATAATGGGGTACTTTAGAAAGAAGTGCCTGGATTAAAGGAATCTTAGTTTTATTTTAGAAGTCAAAAATGCATCATATCTTTTTAGCAAAATGTGATTAGTACAAAATTTTGCAGTCGATTCTTAATATTAATACAAATAATCAGGTAGAAGTGGATAAAAGTCAAGTCAGATGGATTCTTCACTTCATCATCTGTTAATCCCTCTCTGAATGAGAGGCATCAGATGCAATTTTCAGGTAACATCAGATGAGCTGGTCCTTACCAGTTCCCTTTTCTGACTAAACAGCAGTAGGTCTGCTAAGATTTAGTCCAATGAATTTATTTCACCAGAAGACTCCTGGCTCTAGCAACTGGCCCCAGAGGATTCTGGTTTTGTTGGAATTTGAGTCTCAAAGCATGGCTTCAGTGTGAACTCTTTGATGAAGGCTGATCCTGCATGGTGACATTCTCTTCTGTAATGATATCAGTGTGGCTGTTTTTGTGGTTCTTTCAGAAAGGTGTTACTGTGAGATCTCTAGCTTCTGCCATGCCTGTACAAAACTGCCCAACAAATCCCAAAGAAGAGATGGGGAAGGGCTGGTACCCCATCCCTAGCCCAGGCCATTCCAACACTGCAATATATCACACCTCTTCCTTAAACCAGGTGAAAGGTCTGTACACTGTCAGTGCTCATAAATTTATTTCATGTAAGCAGTTTAGACTCCTAAAACAAACCAATTTTCTCTCCTGTCAAAAAATAACTGTTATACATCATGGCCAGCACTTCTTTTTTTCCTCAGACTGAAAAAATAATTAAGAGCTTCATCCTTTCCCTCCATTCCCCTGCCCAGCTCTACAGTATCTCAGTCCATTTTTACATTGCTATTACCAATTTTAATTCATCCATATTAATCCTGTGGTGACCTTCAACGATTTCAGTGCAGTCAGTCCATGAGATGAGCCCATAAGTCTCAGATGATTTGTAGGGCTGTTTTTTTTCATTGCTGATGTTCTTAAAGAAAAATAGTATTTTGCCCAAAGAAGGATGAAAATACATTTTCCTGACAGGCAAAGAGGGAACATTTTTGTTATGACTGAAAAAAAAGTCTTAAAAATTGTGGGGATAAAAAATGATGAAATTGGGATGCAAAAATATTGAGAAGAGTTTAGGGGAACTCGCAAGTGTCTATACTCTGGCCCTGTTTCTGCCAGCGTGGATATTTAACAGGGATTTTGCATGGTATATGTTCCTGAATTCACTTGCATAGATATTATAGCATTAACACATCAAAGCTTGTCCTTTAAGGCCCATGAATCACGCTGCCATGATTGCACTGTGCACAAGAACAGGGGTGAATGCTCATTTGGGGCTCTGTCTGTACCTTAGGGAGCTCACTGCCAGCAGCTGCGGGTGAGGCTCCGAGTGAGAATCCAAAAGATAAACTAATATGGATTTGCAGTGGAAAGGGGCCAACACTCAATGTGGTTACAGAGCGTTGAGAGCACCACAGAACTGCTATGATGCCTCTAATTGAAGGACCAAATTAATAAGTGTTTTCTCTACATAAACACACAAAATTACTCCTTAATTTATCTCCTAATCTGGGAATGAACCAGGAATTTTGGCTGCACACAGGGCTGTAGTGTCCTTAAGAACAAAGTCGCTTACCATTGGTCATATGTACATATATATATATAATATATAGTGCCACAGACTGCAGCCAGTTACTCTTTTATGTGAATGCTGTTTAACCAGCAGGGATGCCAAAATCTGTCTGTGTGTTGCTGGCTCTCAATTCATGTTTGATCAAAGCCCCACTGATACATCTATCAAACTTGCTGCTAACTTAATCCCTACTGCTCTCATTTCAAGTGACTGAGTCATTTCCCCTGTTATATTCAGCCTGCTGTAAACACCAGCACTTTCTGTAAGTCTCTCTTTTCACCCTGCTGTTTAATAATCTCCCCACCTTTTTTCCATGAGAAATGTGTTCATATTTCTAGAAAGTTTCATGCTTATTGCTTTTGTCATTCAAGCCCTTCTAGCACTGCTGCCCTCTGTTACCTTCTCTGTTGCTTAGTTGTGCCCCAATGATGTGAACAATTGCTCATCTCTCTGGATTTTCATGTTTCCTTTTCATATGTGCTTCTAATTACGTCCCACAATTTACAAGTTGACATTAGGAACAAATTGTTGGACATAATGACTATCTGCAATGAATTTGTCCAATTTTTGGCTTGTAAACCAATTTCTTCATCACATAAACATTTATGCTCCTTTATTCACAGTTTACTAAATAATAAGACTAGTTAATGGTTTAATGTATGGATTCAATTAACTATTTTGTCCCTGGGCAAATTTTAAGGTAAAACTTGACTAATTCTTTTCAGAAGTGTCCTCAGGCAAAAAATCTGCTCACGTATTTTCAAACTCCTGAGCCTTCATGCAAAGTGTGATCACAGCCTCTTACTCCTCCTCATTTTACATCTTATTTATTTATTTATTATTGTACAATAGCTGTTACGTCATAAGACTGACTAGGAGTAGGGAAAAGTATTTTGAAGAACATCTTAGTTCTAAAGACAACAGAAAAATCCATAAACCAGGGGTTCAGTTGTGGAGATGTGTTTATATACAAATATATATATAGCTATATATGTGTATATAGAATACATTTGATTATACCATATTGTATTATTATTGCTATATTTTATTCCATGGAAGCAAGTAATCAATCAACAGATATGGTATTGGGAATATATATAAGCTCCCCATAAAAATGATTGAGATTAAGAACAATTTAAAAATCCAGGCAATATAAATTCATATTATGACTATTGTATTGTGAGAGAAATCATGTGGGTTCTTTTTTTTTTTCTTTGCATTTGCAATGGCCAGAATGAAAGTCTTCATGATTGATGTTAGCTTTCAATTCTGTGACTTGTTCCAGTTTGTGTCACAATATTTGACTGATGTAAGAGTGTATTGTTCTTTGTTTGGATTTTTTTTTACTCATTGATGTGTGACAGCATCACTTTGAAATCAGTACAGAAGCAGGGCAACATGTCAGCTTGATTTATTTAGTTGTTTTTCTGTTAACACTCGTCATCATGTTGGTAGAATGATCAGGTAGCTGGCACTAATGTCATTATGCAAGGGGCATTTTAATCATTCAATGAATATATATAATATTGAAAAAAAAGTGGTTTCTCCATGTTTGGGAAAACACTTTTCCTTGGTTTGAGTGCTTGTTATCAGTTGTCATTGTACCCGGGTCTGGTTTGTACTGGCAGTTTGTATTGCCACTGGTGGGCTTATCCTTGAGCCTTCTGCACCAGCAATCACAATTTTGACAATTTTGAAGACCATTTGATATCTTATAGGTTTTTTAATCCTTGGATGCGAAATGCCTCCAATCTTATGGAAGAGTTCATCAACCTTGTTGTATCCAAACAACTGTAGGTAGGATGATCTGCATGTTTAGTTTGAAAGAAGGGACAGGCTGTCTGCTGATTGAACTGGGAACATCTCGCGAGTGTTAAGTCTTCATTGAGTGTAAATTAAACATCAGTCTTTCTGATTAATTTATGTAGGTGTCACCAGCTTGTTCAGGTTTTCAATTAATTCCTCCCACCACCTCCCACCCTAATTCCAAGTGGCTGGAATTAGAAAGCAGACTTTCATTGTGAGCTGCAAGTGCACAGCTCTTTGTTTGCAGTGCCAGAGAGGGCAGTGGAGGTGTCCATGGCAGAGCGTGCGCATAAACAGCTTTTCTCACTGACAGCAGTGTCCCACACTCCCGTGGAATGACTTGCGTAATTTCATTTCCCAAACTCTTAAAAAGCATAAAAGAAATCAGATGGAGAGTCCTCTTCACCCTTCTTACTCTCTCTCATACATCTTTTTCTTTGATGCTTTGAAGTGTTTAGTAATGTTATACTGGGGTGATATGAAGAGACAATACTTTTCTCTAATTATATAGAAATATCATCACCCGGTATAGCACATTACTACCATGGTATTGATTAAGAATTTTTTTAAAAAATCTTTTATTCTAAACTTTCCTCTTCTTCCAGTGGTGTGCTGTTGTTTTCCTTTTATCTATTTTTTTTTTAATTCTTGATGGTGAAGAGTCCTTCCTGTGGGATATGAGAACAATTTTGAGAAAAACATGAGTAGAATCTGACTTCACTTGTTTATTTTGATTATTTCATCAATCCTGTGGTGCCCTTGAGTAAACATTTTCTTCAAAGTGTTTCACTGCTATCATTCCTCACATTCTCTGCAATATAAGTTTTTCAGCTCTATCATGTAAACTTCATATATATTCATCTTAAAGAAGCTCACACTGCACCACTGATCCTTGCTTTGCTCTCACCTATATATAATTCTTTTACGCTTAATAGATTTTATCCATGGACAAGTACTGTTTTAGGCTTTTTGCCAATGTTTAGTCCTGTGAGTCAATTTTCTGCACAAAGCAGTTACAGCAGCTCCGTGTGAAGAATGTTCTGGCCTTCACTTATATTAGGGAGATCTAAACGAGCAGACCTGCATAGAGTAATATGTAGTGTTAAGAAGACAAAAATCGTTCTTGGCCACAAATGAAATGTTTTCACTTCTGTAAAGCAGTATTCAAACTAGGAGCTGATGAGGTTTCACTTTGCTTTACCTAACTGTTTGAGAATGGAGGAAAGAGTCAACATTTCTTGGGGTGCTTCACCCTCTGGTTGATGCAGTGTGGCCTTGGACACCTCTGTGCCACATCGCCCTGTTAGCTCCTCATTATAAGAAGAAAAGAGAGACCTGAGTCATATCTACAGTTCAGTTAATATGGACAAAGGGATGCTGGGATCTACACACTGAAAACCTATGAGAAACTAGATGGATGTCCTTGGTTTTTTTCACACATTTATTGTGGGGAAAGAGGGGTGGGTAAGTGGGTTGGTTTTTGTTTGTTTGTCTCCTCTCTGTTGTTTCTGAAGTTAATATCCTGAAAAACAGTAACATGCTATTCCGAAGTGCTCATCACCTCCCACATTAATTCCACAGATCCTGCAAAAACACTTTATATGGCAGGAAAGAAAATCTAATCCTTGGGATAACCTGAACAACGTTTCAATAGAAAGCATATTAATACAGTCTGAAAAATATTTGGAAAAACAAAGCTACAAGTCAAAAGAGTATTAGATTCAGAAACAGAGGTGATCAGAGAGTAGTGCCTGTCTGTGTGGAGGGGAAGGTCATCAGTTCAAACCTTGGTGTTGCTTCATCAGCTCTGGTTATCAGAGACAAGACAAATATGGCAGGATGAAGGGGAAAGAGGAGACCTTTTAGTCACTGAGCAGAATACAAAAGATCTGATATTGAGGAGAATTTTCTCTGTGGCCTACTGAGAGAAAGCAGAGATGTCTGCAAAACTTTTAGACTCTACTTCAAGAAATAATGGCCAAAGTTGTTTTTTTTTAATTATTTTAATTTTTAACAATTATTTTTGACATTAAATACTTTGCCAACTCATACACAAAGAATTAATCAGGGAGCTTTATCACTGTCAAGCAATAGTTTGATCTGAAGAACTTAAAAGCCCCAGCAAAGTTGGCGAAGCCACAATGGTGAGACCACATCCAAACTTAATCTAAGCAGAAATTACTACTAAGAGTTTCTGTGGCTGCTGTATGGGGCAAGATGGTGTCAGACAATGCCAATATCTCTCTTCCACTTTTTTGCCCTGAAAAACATTTATTTGGATTAAACCATGCTCAGTTTCTCGTCCTCCAGTCTGTAGAGACATCAGATAAAAGTCCACAGGGGTGTCTTCTATTATTTGTAAAGCTTCTTTAACCATATCACTTTCACTTGTGTTCTTTGAAAGCAGACTAAGTACTGATTTAGACTAAGAAAAAAAGAGAAGAAATTGTAAAGAGTCAACTAATAGTTCTGTGAGTATGCTGCTATTTCTAACACAGACCTCAAAAGGAGAAAGCTTCATCATGGTAAAGGCAGAAGAAAATGCAAAAATACGGCCTGAATTGCACATGCACTTTCCTCACTGAGTTCTTTTATGAGTTGTTACGTCTCTCAATCTGTTTCCCCAACTACAAAATGTCACAGATGTCCTCTGTTTGGACTCTGGGAGGAAATGCATGAAGAAACACAAGCTATTAAAACTCTTCTGTTTTTTTTGTTGAGCTTTAGGAATGTTAACATGGTGATTTTTTCACCTGTTTTCAGGCTGGGCATATGGAGTCTCAGTAACTGGAGAGAGAATATTAAAAACATATGGGATTCGCATGGCAGATATAGAACCAGGAGCCATTTCTCTGGAGTTGTACTCTTTCCCCTCCAAAATAGTATTTTTGAGAGACAGTAGTTCCATATATTTATATAGATGTTTATGTTCGTGCTTAAGAATACTCTGAATCATATAAATTATGAGAAATATATTAAATGTACTGGTGCCAAATCGATTTATGTCAAGTATTATTGATTTCAGTGAAGTTTTAGCTCAAGATATTTGTGTGGTTTATTTGTTCATTATTTTTGCTTTTGGCATTTCTAAAATCTCATTAAAAAAGGATTAATCTTTATGTCAAATAAAATGTTTTTATTTTAAACATTTTTAGCCTTAAAAAGTAGAAAATACTAATTGTGGATTAAAATGCATGAATTATTTTTTCACCGTTTTATTTCAACAAAATGAAACTGTTTCAATTGTATAACTTTTTTATATAAAAGTTTTGAAAACAGCATGATGTAACAAAATGTCATTGCATTTGCTGCTTTCATCAAAGAGGAAGCAAAAGTGAAAAATGGATGGAAAATGTTGTTTCTTAATACCTTTCAAGAAAGGTGGTTTTCTACTCAAGCTGTTCAGATTCCCAGAATCACGGTGAATAGCAGTTAACTTCCACTCTATCTGTAATAGGCTCCATGTGATACTTTATGATGTAAGAAATTTTGTTAAAGCCCTGGCCAAAGCCATGACACAGCTGGCAAGTGTTTTTTCTCTCTTTGACGAGAGGTGGTAAGTGATAACTAGAGGGGGAAGACTGGCTGTTAATAGTAAATAAGAATCAGCAGGAAGTTAAGAAAATCAGTAATTGCCTTTTTTCAAAGAGAAGGTGCCTCCACTTGGTGTAGCTGTATATGAAACACCATGGGAGAGCAACTATTTTGAAAGATAAGCAGAGAGACAGGATTTTTGCACCCTCAAGAGTTTGTCTTTGCTATAATGTAGGATGTTTTTGGATTCTGGACATGGCTGAGGAATTCTTGTGGCAAAGTGGTGAGTGTTAATGAGGTTTTAGGGACTTGAGTGCACCAGAAAAAAATGTGTGGGACTGACCAGCTGCTTTGGTGATGCAGCGAGGTGCAACAGTCTGTGTGGTGGTGAATTCAGCAAGACTGGTGACAGGGTTGGGAGCCAGAACAAAGTATGACCTGCATGGTGGGGGGGAAAGTTATGAAATTTCAGTGTATTTTGTTTTTATTGTTCTCTGTCTTTCTGCCAGCACCCTGCCCCCCTAATGGCAAGGATTATCTTTGCTTTAATTACAGTTCAAAATGAACCATTGTAGCTTCAGTAGGATACAAGGATTTGAGTAAAACTCTTCAGAACTAGATGTGTTCTTTCCGCCCCCCTTTTTATTTTTTTCTCCTCTTTATTATGTAGCAGGTAGTGAAATGAATGGGATGAACATTTTGCTGCTTGCTTCCAACCAGCTGGATTATTTCTAGTTGGCTGGTCACGTCTCCTACACCTAGTGATATAAATGATGGGCTTAGTTAAAATGGTCTGAGCTTTTTAATTTGCTTTCCTTTTTTATTAAGACAATCCAGCAGATTGCTTTATTTTTCTTAACCGCAGCAGAAAGAGCATGAGTGAACACGCCCGGACTGCTGGTCCCTGGAGAGCAATCACACATTTGTGCAGACATGCTCCCTGACCCTGTGCTAAAAGGCTAATCCTAGAAAAACAGGGCAATGAGGTCTTTCATCTGACTCTGTGTTTTCCATGGTGTTGTGTTCAATTTCACCAGGTCTGTGGTAGAGTATTGCTGTGTGCTTTTCCACAGTCAGGCTGCATCCTCGTGAATCTCAATCCTTTGTATAAAGGCATATATTAGCTCTCTCTGTGTATTATATATATATTATACTAATATTTGAGAGTAATCACTCCCTACTGCCTTTTATCAGCAACTTTGCAAAGCTGAAGAAGGATATGGACCCTGAATTCTGCATCTCTTTCTGTAACAAGCCCTGGTGCAGAGAAGCTGGGTTTCTGCCATGCTTGGTGTGGCTAGGTACTCCACAGTCTGGGTTTTGGAGCCTATGATCTAATTGAAATTTATCCTATGTTCAAAATGTCCCAAGGGAAAGAAATAAATATTTAGCTAAATAAAGGATATTTCTCTTTTTGTTCCTCCATTCTAGTTCCCTCAATCTTCTCCCTCCTGCTTGATTCTATCTCCCAAAACTTGCGTAAAAGCAGAAACAAAAATAATATGGCCAAAGCAGGGGGAATGCTCCTAAACTGTGTGTCAGATGGAAGTCATAAACTGAAGAAAAATTGCTATAATGTTGCAGTGTAGTGATAAGTGTTTTTTGGCTGAGAGTAGGAAAGCTAAATTCTAGTGCCTAATATTCAGGCTTTTTTTATTATTATTGTTATTGATAGCAAGTGTAATTGAGAAAATGAAGTTTAAGTTCATGAGTGTGTGTGCACCTGTCAGTTCTGCCTAATAACTTTTGAACTTTTTACCCAATTTCAACCAGATTTGACATTGGTAAAAGTACCAGCACTCTTGTGATTTGACCCTTTCTCTGCAGTTTTTTTGTCTGGGTTTTGGGTTTGGGAGTGTTGAGCTTTTTGGGGAGCAGGGTTGTTTATATGTTTTTTGGGTTTAGACATTTTATTTTGTGGGTTTTGTTTGTTTTTCTAATGGAACCAATCCCTGAATAAAACTGTGGAGAAGAGAAATGAATGCTTCCCAGGAGAGAAAAGCTAGAGGGGTGAACTCATCTCTGGGTTTACACACCGAAGAATCCCTGCTTCTCAAGTTCAGACTGTTCTGTGTCCCAGGAGCATTCAAATGCTGGGATAATGGAGCCACCTTGCTCCCCTGTTGGGTTGTTCTGGAACACAACTGTGCAAATGACTGTCTTCTCAGTTAATTGACAATTTAAGGGTAGACTGTCCAAATTGTACAGTGTCATGAAAATGAAAATTTTTAAAAAAATGTAAATTAAACCTCCATAACCCTTAAAATATTTCTTACCCAATTAATGAAACATAAACTTTCAAATGAAATATATATTAGAGTGTTTCAAGAATTCTTGAGAAAGTATCAAAATAATCTTTTCAGATTAAAATATTGCTATATGAACAGAGTTGCCAATAGAGGAAGTGGTGCCAGTTTTTGAGGTCACTTTAACAAAAGTAGAACCACTTCTGATTTATTTGTTCTCTTCACCCCAGCATGTTTAATTTTATTTTTTTTTTTTTGCATTTGGAAGCCAGTAAGGAAAATTTCAGCCTTGTCCCTCAGCAGGCATCTAGATTTGATGCAATCTCCAAGTCAAAATTCCTTCCCCACTCGTGCCCTGCCATGAAGGAGCTCAAGGTAGCTCGAAGCACTACTTAAGGATCAGAAGCGGTGAGGTTTGGGCAATGGGAACGTTTGAGACACCCGACTTTGTGCATGGAATTTAGAGGGCTGATCTCTGCGGAAGGAATGCAGCAGGTAGCCTGTCTCCATGGGTTCCTGAGGGTATCTGGAGAGATTAAGGGGTCAACCTGTCTGGACAGTGTAATTGCCCAGAGCTGAAATGTTCCCTCCCCTTGGTGTATGAAGGGTGACAGCTGATTCACAGTGTAAGGACCTGTGGCTTTGCTCTTCAGACTCTGGAAAGGCTCTGAATGGGACTTGCTTTGCTACCTCACACTACCCTTTTTAGCTCCATACACACGGGCATTTTGGGGTGTCCTTGCTGGCATGGATTACCAAGGTGGGGTCAGCAAGCTCTGGTCCTGGGAGTGGGAAGGTTTTCCTGCCTGCTCTCCCTGTTGGTGTGCTGCCTGCTTTTGCAACCAGCAAGGCAGCGACATCCTCCCCAGCAGCTCAGATCTAAATCCCAGATATGGAGATTGATTTCCAGCACAGGCTGTGCTGTGTATAAATCCTGGATCAAACAGGCTAATCACTGTTAATCACTGCTAATCAGCATGATGGTGCCTGTAGACCTTTGCAGCCCTGCTTACTGGCTAGGGGGGACAAACTGCCAGTAGATGCTAAATCGTTAACAGTTGCTGTTGGATTTAAGTAGCTGGTGGTGTTGAATTTAAGTGACTGGTGCTACTGTCATATGCTGCCAAGAAATGAAACATTCCAGAGCTACGGCATCGCCGTGCATTTTTCTCAGCACGACTGTGATTCAGGCTGAGAAGCATTCATCTGCCTCAGCACATGAGCAAACTCAGTGGAAGAAATCCTTCCAAATAAACTACAGAATGTTGTACTGCTGATTATTTTTACGTTTTTTTCATAAGTCCATCATAGGTTATGTTATAGCATTGTGCTACCTACAGTCTCTCATTTACACTCAGCACTTTGGCTAAAAGGAAAAGTAACACTGGATCTCTGACCTCATTATCTGTCCTTGATGTTTACTGTTTATTCTTGGATAGCTGTGTAATTTGGGAAACATTCCTATAGGCTACTGTGATTTTCATGCTTTTGTTTGCACTACAGAGGTTTGATTGTCTGTCCTTTTCTTTTTTTTTTCTTTTTTTTTCCCCCTTATTTCTTTCTTTTAATTTGCAAATTGCATTTCAAAATAGCAAGGAAATGTGGCAGGTTGCACAGTTGGAGAGAATTATGGCCCCTCTCTGGTAGTTAATGTACCCTGAGCTTTTGGCTTAGGTGCCTCATAATGCCACATGAGGCATGTGGAAACTGCTCAGAAACACATTTGTTAGCTGTCATGTCAGTGCTTAATTATATCTTGCTTCTGTTTCAGTGCATCATGCATAAGTCTGCTAAATGTTCTGTGTGAATCCAAACCTGATTTATAGGCACAAAAGTACCTTAGAGAATACCAGTGGAATAAAAGAGCTCCCTTTAATGTGCTTTGCTATCTGCAGAGCTCAAATTTAGTGTAACTTTGTTAATCTTTGAATCGGTAAACAATATTGTATACAGTGTGTAGCTTTAATTTAAGCAGATTGCTTACTTATGATCCCGTTCTCAGGTGTGCTGTGAAAATTAAATTTTCTTTCTTTGCTAGCCCAGATGAAGAGTTAAAAATATAGTGCGTGTGTTGCTAGATCCTCCACTGCTGTAATTCAGGGCCGTTTCAAAGCCATGGCAGTACCACTGATTTATACCATGTAGTGTTCAGATTTTGATGCTGTTGGTGATGGGAAACAAAACACCATTTTGAGGCTACAGCATTCTCCCTGAATGTCCCTGAACTAAGGGAACAGGGAGGGCAGGAGGGAGGAGATTGTGCTTAGGTAAGGAAGTGAGGTCTTGCTGCTGTGTGCTGGGGGAGTTGCTGCATTCTTCTCAATAAATTATTTTAGTTCTCTCAGTTGGTGGCAACAGCTTCAAGATGCCATAAGTGCTTTTGCTCTGAAATGAGATTTACTGAGTGCATGAACCTGGAGCCTGTGAGCTTTTGGAAGCTGCTGAATGGTTGTTCTCTGCATGAGCAGACTAAGGGCAAAGTATTATCACAACATTTGTAAAGTGACTTTCTCACATGTCCTGTGATACCAAAAGAAAGTTTGTTTGCTGTTTACCAGTGAAGATAATGCAACATCCCAATGCCTATCCAAAGACTTGTAGGGGCACTGGATGAAGGCATCAGCGTTTTCTGCTTTGAAAGTTGTGTTCAGCCTCATGAGGGGTTTCAGAGCAAGTCTGTTGCTTGGACTGCTGATACCCAGGGGTTTCTTGTTGTTGACAGCTGATGCCTGTCCCTATTTACATTCCTTCTCGTCTGATCTCATACATGTAAAAGGGTGTTACGCCTGGCAATTACCAAATACCTGGGAGCCCTAAAAGGAACTTCTCAAGGGGCTGGGCACTGGAACAGAAACAACCCACCTCAAATTTCTTGGTAAAGGAAGACAATATGCTTGATAAATTTTGGGACCAGTGACAATTGTGGAAGCAGGTCAGTGATTTTGGTTGAGATTATCATCTACCAACTTCCTTGTCAGTGTTCTGGTAAGAAATGTTTTTGGTTTGTGGATTTCTGCACAGACTTTCTGGTAACTGTAGGTGCTCCGTGAAACCCAAAGCAAGGGAGATGATGTTTGATTCCTCTCAGAGTGGCATTTGGGTAGCAAGGATGTGAAGTGAGGCTCTGTCTGGAAGCAGGATGTGGGAATGCACACCCTTAAAGAAAAGAACAACATATCTTTCATACTGTGAAAGTGAAGTTAGCAGTGAAGGTCAGAGATGATACCAAGAAGTTAGTTCCACAAATTAAGCTTTTCTCTGTTTAATTCAGTAGATGTTTTACAGTAGCTCAATTGACCTGGAATTTTATTCCACATTTCTCATGGTTACCAATGCGCCTAATGGGAGTAAGGTCAAACAATGGGAGTAAGTAACAAAGGTCATAAATGGGCTTTTAAATATCAGCTTTGAATTGGAGAAAATTGTGAAGAAGCCAGCTATTGCAGTTTCTTAGAACCGAGTTTGAAAACTTTTGCACAGGCTCTTTTTGGAAGAGAGATGAAATGCCTTTAAAATGCTTTTATGCACATAGCATATAAGGTTATGAAGCTCTTTTTTCCTTTTTTCTCCTTTCATCATGGTTGCTTACCACAGGCATTTCCCTTTTTATACTTCATACTATAAACCCTGGTGCAGCTGCATTGTTGTTAACCTTAGCAAAAGATAAACCAGGGAAGATTTGCATAGCTACAGTTGCTTATCTTTTTGCTGTTTTCTCACCATGCCCAGCAGGCACGGTAGGAATTCATCATTTACGGTGACTTTATACAATCTGTGAAACCCAGAAATTTCACTAGGAGAGGAAGTAGCTGAAATCAGTCATTCTGCACTCTTTGCAACTCAGTTCTTCAGTGATAATAGTTGCAAGACTATTTAATGAAGATGCCTAGGTTTGGTTATATTAATACACACATATATAAAAATCCAGATGATGCCCTTTATTTTGTTAGATAATCACATTCAATTTCAGTCTTTGCAGTAAGGAGTGAAACACCATTTAATTATTGAAGGATACACAGTCTCTGCAAATTAGCTCCCTTTAAAATTTAGGACAGTTGAGGGTTTACACCGGGGTCTTGGAGTCATAATCTTCAGGGCTTTAAAAATTTCTAGGAGTGGGCACAGGAAGGGGGAATCCAAAATTATTGCTGCAATATGTCAGCCAATGGAGTGAGCTGTGTCTGAGGCAGATCTTTGCTGCTGAAACCCTTGTGCCTGAATTCTGCAGAGGCACCCAGATGTTCCAGCTGTTTTAGTGGAGGCTCAGTTTAAAGAGCAGGGATTTGCTTCTCGGGATTCAGCTTCACAAAAGTCTTGTTCCCTGTGCTGTGCTTGTAGCACCGTTTTGATGAATGAGCATCAACACATAGAACAGGGAAAATAAATTAAGGTTACAAAGCCACATGCTAGGCTTTGAACATCTTGAAATAAAGACCTTTGATTCATGTGTGTCAGATGAGTTCTACTAAATAGTCAGCAGGGTGTTGCCTTGGCAGACTAGCACCTCTTAAGGCAGCAGAGTTATTTTAGTGGCAAAACAGTTTAATGGCTGCAAAAAGACTAATGATGAGAGTAAATGATGCCCATGTAATTAAAGACTGCCAGAACTTGATTTTATGATTAAAATAAATTGTAGCTTAAAATATTATTTTAGGATCAGCATTGAAAATGGAGATTAGATTAGTCTTTAAGCTTGCATTCAGTTTCATGATTTTAGGTAGCTGAGCTCACAGAGCTAAGGTAAAATTTGAACCTGGCCCTGCAAAAAAAAAAGGTGATCCACCACTGTGCTTTTTGTTTACCTTTAACAGAAATTATCTTTTTGTTTAAAGTTCAAGTCCAAAAGACAACAACAAATGATTTTCTTAAAAGTGATAATAAATCCTGGGCTGTTAAACATAACTGCCAGAAGTCTAAAAGACAGATTTTTTTTATCTTGGAGATCTTAAATTTAGACTTCAGTGTGTGTGTAGAAGAGATCAACTTTTGCTGCATACACTATATTCGGTGAAGGAAGATAGAAGAATGATGTTTTTCAGGAAGTCTTTTGTCCTAAAATCTGCACCTTCTGTCAAACTCTCTTCAATCTACTCAGAGATTATCAATTTAGACCCTTTGGGTCCCTAAAGAGAAGTTTATGGGAGCTCTGTATCTCTAATTCACTTTATGTATTTTTGGTGATTGAAGAGAGGCAAAGACTTTCACTGGCTGTAGTTTCTGCTTCTTGAAGGACTCTGCTAGGAGATATTTTCTGCATGATTTTCACATAGCCTCTATGAGCATTCACCATTAGATACATAAATCTGAAGTCAAAGCTCTCTTGAGGAACATGCAATGAATTCAGCCATCTAAAGAAAGGGAACAAGATGTTCTCCAGATGGAACATTCTAATGTCTGATTCTCCTTTCAAAGAGAGAGAATTTGACCTTTAGGGTGTGGTCAGCCCTTGCTGTCTGGTGAAAGACACAAATTAAAAGTAGACTACATTAATAAGCTTTTTCCCTTCTCTGCTCACAGGGACAGGTTGGTCTTTTTTGTCGGGTTTTTGTTGTTGGAATGTAGTAGATGAAAGAGAAGTTGAATGGATGTCATTGGCAAGAAAACTTGCTTTACTTTGAAGATCTAAAATGCGCTTATGAGTTATTTAAATCCTCTCTTAAGATATTAAGAAAATACAGATATCTCTGGTACTATGCACAGGAATACATTGAACTCATGCTGCTTTTCATACATACTATTATTTATTGCTTGTCTATTTAGGGGGGTGTTAGTTTTTTTTCTTAATTGTAAAAAGTTTTTGAGAGATATTTTTAGATTTAAGAAGCTTTCTAAGATAATCCCTTATCTTCTCAGCATACAGAAAGAGCCAAACCCATCAGCTCAGCATTGTCTCTGTTTTAATGGGTGCTTTGTGATGTTAGAGTGTAATGAAGTTTTTCAGGGAAGGGTTGGATTAATCCTGTCCTGTAGGAGAGCTGTGCAAAAATAAATCTATCTATGTGAGCGAATTTTAAATAAATGAGTACATTTGCCAGTCTCAGAACGCAGGATTAATTTTTATGCCTGGTTGATTCATGTGGGATCTAAAAAACCATGAGCTTAAAGTGTTGGAAATGTATAGGAAAATTGTCATTTGGCCATAATTCACCTTGACACGAGTGATGGAGAATTCATATGGGTAAGTGAAGCCTTTGAGGGCTTGGGCCATAGCTATTAAATCAAGCTTTTCTATGAATACATGAGGTTGTGCTTGAAACACACAACCTTTGTATTCAGGCAGTCTGTGGGGAAGGAGTTAATGACATATTTGTGCACATTTGTTTGCGTCTGACATGGTTTGTTCATTTAGTCAGACTTATTTATGGCTTCTCACTTGCCCTCTGTAGGGTATGCAGGTAAACTGAAATTTGTTTGCTGGTATTCAGACAGGGTTTTCTCTCATTGCTTTCCAGAGTGTCTCCTAAATGCAGATGTACAGCTGTGCTAATATCAGAACAGAAACTTTGTCACTGGTGTCCTTTCTTGATTAAATTTCTGCCCACCTTCAGTAATAAAAGAATTTAAGCAGAAACTGTGACTTACTGCATCTTTGATAGACAGAAAATCATTGCAATGTACCTGCCTACAAAAACAAAGGGTGATTATTATTCATGTAGAGAAAAGTTCTGGATAAAGGAGATGTTTACAGAGATCAGAATGAGCTTGCAAAAGATTGCATGGGAGACTTGCTCCTTTTCTGAGTGCAGAATCTTGATTGTGCAAGAGCTCACTCTGTGACCTGATCACCTATTTAATTATATCTTGGACAAATTTGTTTTATGGTCTCATGCCCAAAATATTTAATTGGTTTAAGGTACAGAAATGGGATCAGTTAGCTGCAGCTCAGGTCTCTAGCTTTTAGCATTTTTACCATGTTGTTTGTTGGTACAGAAATGTTGTCCTATCTATGCTGCACATGTCTACAAATAATTTAAATGCTTGCTGTCCTTTTGATGTATTTTTGACTATTTCAATGTACAGTGTCTCTCCATTTTTTCAATTCTTAATCATGTACAAACAATGATGCTTTCAAATTTCTGTCTGTACCCAAATTTCCTCAATGTACAGTAAAAATTTTGTCCTTTCCAATATGTGGGATTTTTTCAAATGGATTATAATGGATAATATGTAAGGGGTGGTGAAAGTCTATTACTTGCAAAAAATTGCACAGAGCTCATCCCTTTGAAAGTTAGACATCTGACCAAAACAAGTGCATAACTTTGCTTATAGTCTTTGAAGAGGAATTGGTCCCCTTGTGAGCTGAATCGTGCCTGCTTCTAGTCTCTAACAGTAAAGGATGTCCAGATGCTTAGTTTACTTAAACACTGAAATTTTAGACTGTTAGGAAATTTTCATAAAAAAATTTCTCAATTGGGATTGCTCCCCAATCATCTAGTCCAAACTCTGTGGTCGATGGCCTTCTGTGGTCTGTGTTCGATCAAATTTCATGCTCCATGCCACCTGATTCTCTTTCCTTTTCCCTTGGAATGAAACTCTGGCTATGAGCTGGAGTGTTGCTAGAGGCCTTATTCATCTCAGCTTGCTGTGACTGACACAAATAATCTTCTGATGTACTTTGGAGCTCCTGTGACTATGCTGATTTATATCAGCTGCAAATCTGGCCCAGTGCCTGTAACCAAACTATTGGTAAAATCTAGAAGTTCAACTAATGCAAAGAAATTGATTTTCTAATATATATTTCTATTTGAAGGGCGGTCCTTAGAGTCATTCTTTGACTCAGAGTTGTAATCATATTCGTGTTGTTCAGATGATATACTGTGCCTGGGGTTGCAATGCGTCATGAAAACCGCATTGTGTTGGATAAAAATACAATCTGCAGTTGAATAGGACTTTTTTTCACCGTTGTCTATCAAAATTTCTATTACTAGCTCAGTCATTCATTAGCAAAAATACAAAGCACATGTTCTGAGTTCTGTACAGGACCATCTATTATGCCAGTCTTGTGAAGAAGTACTGGCGTTGATTTTGAACTGGACAGCAGATTTTTTTCCCTTCCTTTCACAAAGCTATTTTTATTCTTTTTTAAGTGGAAACAAACATCCTGGCTCATCTTCCAGGGTGTGTCCATGACACTGGACATGGAATGACTCATTTGTAAAGAAGCAGAGCTGTACTTGAAGCAAGCATTTTCAAATTATCTCTCTTAAACTCTGGTCCTGAATTAATACCTCTTGAGAGAAAGTGAACACTTTTGTACTGCCTCAAAATAGCAGGAAATCTTGGATAGAAGAATTCTTCTGTCTGTCAGAGAAATGCAACTTCAGTTTTCTTGGGTAAATGTCACTCTCCATCCGTGGCTGTTTTTGGCAGACCAGGAGGATGTTCTAGGATATTCTAGATTTTTTTTTTTTAATATGGTTGGACCTTATTTCTAGAGAGGTCTGTTGATTTTGTAAATTATATTATAAATTATTATTATCATGTAGTAGATTAACTAAATCATTATCATTTGAGGAAAACATAAGACCTTTATCAACAAAGACTGGTTAACGCCCAAATTATTAAATGGGTGGAAACGCTACTCCTTTAAAAACATGAAGAGAGAATGAAGTACCCAGTTGTAGTGAAGAAAGATGGAAAAGAAAGCAAATATGCCAGACAGCAGAAAATTAAATTGCATAACACACTAAGTTTTTCTAGACATGCATCTGTACTGGGTTAATGTGTTATGGTTAAAGATTCTGCAAAATATAAACATAAACAGCCATTTTTCTTTACATTTAGAGGGACTGACTAGAAAAGGACACACTTTCAAAAAAGACAAAACTCTCAGAATTTTAGAAATGTGTTTACATGATGCAGTGAAAACAAATTTGTCAGATGTTTTTGTTCATCAGAGCTTTGGAGTGGATTCTTTGCTTTGCAAAATACTCCTTTTCAGAAAAGGTGTTTTTCATAGAATTTGTGGAGATCTGGAAACCTTATTTTGATTTAGCTCTGAAACTTGAAATTTGGTCTCTTCCATAAATAGCATTCATGGATTTGGCAGGAAAATATTCTTGGTTCTGAAAGAAAAACAAAGTTTGCTAATCTAGTGGAGAATGAATAATGAACAATTCCTTTTGCCTAAGGAATAAGAAAAAGCATAAATTAGTATTGCAAGAACTGCATCACAGGTCTCTCTCTTTTTTTAAAAACACTTTTCAATGTGTAAATTGGAGCCTTCCTTACAAAGGAAACTAAGTTGGGGAAGGTGGGGGGTGGGGAGGAAAGAGGTGGAGTTTTCCTTTTTTGTTAAGTTTCACAGGTTTTTCAATCCAAAAACATAGTCTTAATGAAGCAACATATTCTGCTGGAAGAAGTTTTCTAACAATCAATTTTAATAACTAGGAAAAGGGGGACGGGAATAGCCCATGCATAGCCCACTCATAGGCAGGTAGACTGAGAGGAAAAACGGGTTAATGTGAAAATATGTTTTCTAGGATTTAGTCTTGTTGCTATTAAAACTGACAATGCATCATTATGAATAGAGTGGCCCACCACATTAATATTGTATTCCAGGCTTAGCTAGAAGCCTTTTAATGATGCATTAAAAGGAATGTATGGAGATTCCAAGTTAGCTATACAATTCCCTGTTTCACATGTTTGACCCTAATGTCACACAACTCGACAGCAATACCAAATTTGTATGTTTACCAGCTGTTAGCAACACCATCACTTCTATTTGTGTGTGTGCACAGCTTGGTGATCCTCACTGTTTGTTTATGATCCCTGCTCTGCATTGCTGTCACATAATTCTTCCCATCAATAATAATCACAGACGTGTTTACTTTAGAAATATGAGGAATGAATATGCTTTACTTCAACCTAAGGGAACCTTCATAAATAAGCACCTGTGAGGGAAATAATGAACCTGCTGATAAACATATGTATTTTTTGTTGAAGACTATTAAGCATTTACTCATGTGTCTTTTGAAACAGACTGAGGAAACACAAGTTCATGCTAATCCTTATTTGACTCTGACTAGGATAACACATACCCTGCATGCTCCTTTTTTTGTTTGTTTGTTTTCCCCTAAGTGCTGTCCTATAAATAATGAGCCAAAACTGAATTTAGTATGGCAAGCATAGATTATTTTGTTTATTGTGTAATATAATTTAGGGTTTCTGGTCAGCCAAGCATCTTGCTCTCCCATTTTCTTGCTCTTACAATGCAGCTGGGGAGAAACAATCTATAGTGATTCATTAATCCTTTTAATATCTGTTGTCTGCGTTATTTGCTCTTGACTTTGCGGTTACAATTAATATTTAACTTCCATTATGCAAAGTCCACTTAGCTGTATTAAATTCTATTTGCTAGACTTCTGTGTTAAAGTGCTGCTGGGACAGCATTTGGAACCCAATAGCTCTTCTTATGCCAATGTTTAGGCAAATCTGTAAACTGTGTTTATTCAATTTCTTGAATTTCCTGAAGGAGTTCTTATTCCTTCATCTACATAACTGATAGAGATGGAAAACAAGAAGTATCCTTTCTACCTTCTTTGCCTGCTCTGTAAACAACTACCTTTTGCGACTTGATTTCCAATTTCTAGCCAATTTTCTACTTGGCTTGCTGGTATTTTTGCTTAATTCTGTTGGTACAATTGACTACAGGCACTTTTTTCTCATATATGCTTGTTTGCAGCTATTTGAAGTAGACTAATTCTAAACCTTACAGTAGTTGTGAAGACCTAGACTGGTAAGTTATTTGTGTTCTCTCTTTACGTACATTAATGGCAATACTTAATGGGGCATTCCTAATTTTGACTGCAAGCACACTGGGGAGGTGTCTTGACACGATGTGAACCCTCCAGTTGCATGTTGTGTAACTGACTTAAAAAAGGACAGTACAGCTTAGGCAGGGATTTCATCTTGGTTACCAGAAACTCTGCAGGGAACTAAAAATCAAACACCACAATTTCCTGCATTGTACAGGCATTGTACGAACAGGCACTTCCTGTTCACTTTGGAGATGAGATCAATGGTGGTTTCAGCTCTGAGTATTTATGTTCAATTCTCCTAATTACTCACAGCCTAGTTGTCAACAGGCTTTATGGATGGGATTAATGTAGCTGAGCAAAGACTTTTAAAATTTGCTTTCGCTCTTTTCCCTGCAAATAAAGCACAGACTCTGGGTGAATGAAGAATTTATTTATTTTTTTTTTAACTACCCAAGCTTTGCTAAAATGCTTCAATATTAAGTCTTTTCCAGTGTTTTCCAAATTCATTACTTGACCTCGTTGGAAGTGCCCACAGTACAATCCTGGTCCTCCTCTTGTTTTGAAACTAAACAATGAGACTGCTGAGAAGCTTGAAGAGAACATAACTGTCCGTTTTCATGAACTGCCATATTAGGGTGGAAACAATGCTTTCAACTTTTGAGAAATGCTAGGGAAATTTAAAAAAAAATCCAAACACAAACAGGAAAAATATCCCTTAATTCCCTTCCCTATTTTTTACTTGGATCATTATTTTCTTTTCTTAGAGGTGTATGATTTTTAAGAAAGATTGCTTTGGGGGTGTTTTTTTATACCAGGAAAAGTAGGGTTCCAAATGCATCTGGAAATCACCACGTGGGATGGTAATGTTAATTCTGATTCAGGATGGAAAAATATGGAACAAAAAGTAAAGACTACGGAAAAATATTTTCAAGTAAATGAATCAAGATCATAAATCAGGACAAATTGGAAAATAATTTTTGATACTTGGATCTAATGAACAGTAACAGATCCATTGTGCTGTGTGAAATTTCAAAAACATGTAGGCAAAAGGATAAATTTGCAAGTAGATTTTAACTTTTGGGAAGCTGCCTGGGAGTACAAACTGAAGGTTTGTTGCACAATAGACAGGGCAATAATTCTTGTAGGTGACTGCAACACGATCATCAAAAAGATGGTGATCAATGAACACGTTGGGGAAAAAGCACAGCACAGGGAAAACAGAGCCCCTGTTCACAGGCAGGAGCCCAGTGCTCGGGCTGCCCGCAGTTCTGAGACTGTCCTAAAATGTTTACTCTCCAGAGGAAACTCAACCCTGTCTTTCAAATTAAAAACAAGAAGAAACAGTTACAAAAAAACCAAGCTTTGCAAAGTCAGCTCCAGCCTGCTGTCTTTGGTTTCTCCTTTGTCAGCAGAAGCTGTTGAGAGGCAGCTTGGCAGCCCACCTGTGTTTGTTTTTCAGGTTATTAAATATCAAACCTGAACCAAACAGAGTGGAAGTTAGAAAATGTTGGAAATAATGAAAGATGTCTTAAAGGATCGATTCCCACAAGTGTCACAAGACACATATAGGGAACAT
Source organism: Pardalotus punctatus (assembly GCA_013400915.1). Classification (NCBI taxonomy): domain Eukaryota; kingdom Metazoa; phylum Chordata; class Aves; order Passeriformes; family Pardalotidae; genus Pardalotus; species Pardalotus punctatus. The sequence goes on from VZTX01013222.1 coordinate 876,746, forward strand.
GATCAGCTCAACAATCCTGAGGGACACTGGCAGCTCTCCTGCGGCTGGTCAGGGTGTTATTATGCTTCAGGTTTCCTTATATTGTCTTGACAGTGCTTTAGTTAGGGGCTTACAGATAGGAATGCTCTTACCATTGGCAGGAAGCCACTTTTACAAGAATCTCGTTTTTCTTTACATACAAGAGATTTAGCTCACCTGGAATTCTCTTCCTCCAGAACTATGTAAACACACCTTTGTGTTTTGCAGTTTCTTACCCAAATTTCCAGTCTTTGTCTTGTCAATAGATCTTCAGCTGGTGTAAATTTAGGAATTTCTGTTCTCCTCACCCACCATTTTTTTTGCCGCTGGCCAGGGCTGATCCAATCGAGATGGTGGGAACATCTCTGTGATAACATATTGAATAAGAAGAAGAAAAAAAGTTATTGTGCAGATGTATTTGCAGTCAGTGATGATTGCAAGAATGTGAGTCAGAAAATACCAAAGATCTGAGTTTACCTGGGGAAAGTCAGGTTTGTCTTCACTCATTCTTCAGCAGTGGAGCAGTTATTTTTTGTTTTACTCCTGCTTGGTTGGGTTTTTTTGGAGGATGCTTTTATTGATGATTTCTCTTTTTAGTTTGGGGGTTTGTTTGGTTTTTTTCAACATCGGATCCCTAAATATTTTTAGTCGCACAGACCACATATTGTGAATATCCTTTCTATGGACAATAGCTTTGTTTTAATTCTTGATTTCTTTCAAATGTATTGCAAATACTTCTGTTTCTTACCTTATAAAAGCACAGGCTGAAACCCATCACTACAAAACAAATGTAGGGCTGTGTTTTTTCCTCGGGCTCAAACAGGCAGGTGAAGTCAAGCTAGACTTGAGCTCTTTCCTTCTCAGAGGCAAAAGCTGCCTTTCTTTGGGAAGTATCAGACAACAGAGATTTCACAGTATGCTCTTGTGTGTTTTGGAAACTGATATTTTAATCAGAGCTGTAGAATTTCTTGGGAATAATTTGCTTTGCCTGGGATTAAAAAAGAGTGGCTGCTTCCAGCACCCTCTTCTTCTCCATTGCCTTAGTGTAATGTATCATCAGTGTAAATTTTTACCTTGGAATGAGTGGTTAGCTTGAGCTGTACGGCTTGAAGAATTTGTCCTGATCTGTTTTCAAGCTGACAAACAAGATGCACAGGCTCAATAGGTTTTTCTAGATTATTTGCATAATGGATTTTTGAGCCTTGGCATGCTGGCCTGCAAATTGTGTGAGCCCTCCTCTAATACTCAAGTGTGGAAATGTAATCTGAGGTCTTGTCATGCTTTTGGGAAATGGACTCATACTTGTGATTCACATGGAATCGCATACTTGTGATTCAAGGTAGTCAGGATGCAAATCGGGTCCTATGGCTCAGTACTCTCAGCTCACCTATATATGAACAACGATTCTGACAGAAATAATGATATGAAACGGAAGTCCCGCTCTCTTGTGTGCATGTGAAAAATCAAGAAGACAATAGATTTATTCTTGTCCTCTGTGAGTAGAGTTTATCTTGGTCTCATTAGTCTATTTCTCTGTTTTAATTAAGAGTTTCAGGCAGTGCTATAGAAGCATGATCTTGCACTCAAAATACAAACTGATTTGGATTTTTTGTTTTCCAATATGTTGGCATTTCCAGTGGGTATCTATAATAGGAAGTTTCAAGAAATCCCAGCATGTGAGGATTGCTCTTATGTAACTGGTTGATGGGAGATAGTCCAAGCACAGTTGGATGAAGGATGAATAAAGCAACTGGGGGGAAACCAGGCAACCTTGTAGTTTTTGACTTTCCCCATGCTGAAAACCTCACCATGCCACAGCTCTCAGTATTGTGACTTGGGAAAGGAAAGAGATAAGATCAAGAATATTTCAGCTGTTGTCCTTTTCCTACCAATTGTGTTCCTGCTGCTCTTGCCCCACAGCCTTGCCTTTGCCTGTGCTTCAGTGCTGAGAGGAACATTGGCATGCAGTGACCAACCAGCACCCCTTGAAGAGCAATTCCTGCTCCCCTTAGGGACTGCAAATAGCAAAGGTGTGTGTGGCTGCCTTCAGCTGCTGTCAGGCACCTTTGAAGAGTGCTTTCCTTAGGCTTAGTCTGCACTCACTTGCTCCTTGCCAGGAGCTGTCAATGTGAAGCAGAAAGCCTGGCTGTTACAGCTATTCCTCTGACGCCTTGAAAAGTCAGAAAGGCGACTTTGCAGAAAACACTCAAAACTCATCCTGAGGGTGCCCTTGCAGCCCTACCCTAATTGCCTCCTTCAGCTCAAAGTGTCTTTCCTTCTTTTGCCTTGCTGTGCAGCACAATCTCCTCTTATACTGCATTATTTAATATCTCAAGTGTGGGCACAGTGACTTCAAATGTTTGGAAGCCTTCAAGCCAAGTTGGATTATTTCAAGAAATGGAGGATTTATCTTGGTTCTCAGCAACCAGGTTATAGGAAAGAGGTTTTTTTTCTTTTAAATACTGAATCCATAGATGACAAATATTCTGCTTTGATTAAATGAGGATATTCAGGTTAATAAACAAAGAAAAACCTCTTCCTATCACTTTAGCTGTTACTCATACCTTCAGCCCCTCCTGGAAAATTCCAGTGGGCTCATGGAAGCAACTCCTCTTTGGCTATTCTGTTCTTGGCTAAATCTGTGGGAATTACCTCTTAACTTTTGAATTAATGCCAGTGTTGTGTAATTTCCAACCTCCATGTAACATAAATCACTTGTGAGTATGGTAACAGTGTGTTAGGGTGGGGATTTAGGGGTATTATTTGATTAAACCTTAAGCACAGCACTACTAACCTACAAATCCTTCTCCCTTCCAGCTGAGTTCTTACCTACTGAGTATCAGATTCTTTTGGGTGTTTCAGTTCAGATGTTAAGAGACTTGTCTAGATCTTTCTCATGGAAAGACTTTGCTGATTCTGTAACTTTTTTTTCTTTTTACTGTTAATTGTTTTCTAATTTGCAGATGAGCTAGCATTCCATGAGAAGAACCTTTGCTATGACATTTGTGTACATCATCAAATAGGATGATCAGGACAGTGAAGTTTAAGTGACCTCAGTTTAACTTCAATTTTAACAACAATATCTTCTCTTTCATTCTCGTAGTACAGGCACTTCTGGTGGTCTTTTTTTGATACCAAATCAGAAAGTGTGCATTTCTATTATTGACTGCTGAAAGTTATTAGAGGTGTCCTGAGCTATGCATATTTTTTATCGGTGTGCAAGTGACTTGTTCCTGACTTTTGATATGAAGAAATGCTAATCTATGCTGGGAGCTCTCAGACTTCAGAGTGCACATATTTGGGGGCTCTAAATACTCTTAATATCCATAGTATCAAAGATTAATGATATTTAGTTTCCATTTGTTCTGCAGACAGGAGAAATTTCTCATTTAAATTTAACCAAGTCAGACAATCTTTTTGACACTTGATGTGAACATGTCACTGAAAAAAACCAAGTAATGTAATTTATTGATTAAAACTTGTGAATATTTTAACAGTACTTAAAGGAATTTTTGTGGGGATGTATCTTCCAATGACCCAGTAATTCAAAGGATACAAAATTGAAAACTCAGAATTCTAGATGGGTTTAGGGGGATAGAGCTAGCAAAGAGTTTTTAGACACAATGTGTCTTAAATAATGTGTTTATCTCTACAATCTGAAATAGCTTGCAAAGCCAGTAACTCCTAATGCTGGTCAGAAACACCCCAAAACTCTAGTTTATTACTTTTTCTTTCTCTGGAAGAAAATAGGTGTTTGACGTTTTCTTTTGTACTAAATACGTCTGATTTCCATGGGAAAGCTACTGATTAAAAGAACCAAATGAAGTCCCAGGCATTTCCATCAAGTTTCTAGTTTTGCCCAGCTGTTCATTGCTGTAGCAACTAATTGTCAGAGACATGGTTCTGGAGATATTTCTGGGGTACCTTGCCAACATGTCTACAGTTTTTGATGAAAAAACCTTACGTTTTTTCTTTGTTTGATGGCTTTCAAGGGTTTGCTGCTTTGAAGTTAGTGGCATTGCACTTTCTCTTCAGTTTCCAGGCTCAAAAGCACTTTCACAATGCATACAGATGAAGGTTTTGTGCAGTCTGACTTCTGCAATGGTGAAAAATGTGCAAGAGATACTTGTGAAGTGACTGGGTTTTTAGCTTCACTGTGAATAATTTGGTAGTCTTTAAAAGGCATAAAATGTTGGTAAATTGCTGTGCTTTATATATTTAAAAAAAAAAAAAAGAAAAGGAAAAAGGTGTCTATAATTTTACCTCTGCTCACTATCTTGGGAAAGACCTGCACTGCTAAGTGCTTGTGCCAAACTGCTGAGACTGCACTCTTAAATGTGATTTTGGTCTGTTTGCAGGCTGAAAGTACCAAAGACATACAGAAATCCCTCTGTTTAGAAATGAGTGATAGCAATGCCAAGACACAAAAAGAAAATAGCATTTAATTTAACCTGTCAAATTTTTCAAATACTTGGTATGTGAGCAATTACGTGAATGTTCTTGAAGCTGATTGGCCTATACACTGTAGCTCCTACTTCACTAGAGATGATTGTAATTAAAGATGTATTACTGCATCTAAATATGAAAATCAACAACCATCCATCAACAGAGCAGGTAAAATGTCTATCAGAGGTCATTGTCCAAACTTATCCATGAGGTGTGTTTTATCTTTCAACATGCTTTGAGTATGGATTTTTCACAGCTAAGAAACTATAAAAAGTAATATTGCCCCAAGAGTTACTCCTGGAACTGTTCACAGCATCTCAAACCTGTCAGGACTGTATGTTTCAGCAATCTAAAAATTTATCATTCTCATCAGTCTGTTTGATATAATGAAATCTGTAAGTTGGTTGCTGGATATAAATTACCTGGGAGTCTGAAGATTAAAAGTAGTTCCTGAACAACTGGAATGAGGAAAAAAATAAAATTGAGCCACATTACCCCAACTCACTGGATTTTTATATGGAAACCTATTCCCAGGCAATTGATTTTACATTATTCATTATTTGTTTGAGATTTGAATGGCAGCTAGAATATTATAAAAAAAATAATGAAACTCTCCAAAGGCAGTGGAAGTACAAATTCAAGCCCAGTTACAGGTATATGGCTCAAAGAATGCTCTTATCCTTGAAAATGAGCTTCATTCATTTTCAATACACTGAGGAAAAACAACTGCATTTGAAAACTCAATGTTTTGCTCATTAGCACTTTGTCTTACCTGTCTTGTTTTAAGCTCCCAAATCCTCCCACAGTTCTGATTATTTGCCTGATAAGGTGTGATTTCAGCTGAAATTTAGGAGATCAGGAATAGCCCACACGGTAATTCATTCTTGAAGAGCACGGGGATTGCTTGCAGCTTCTGAAGTTGAGCAGGGGAAGGAACTCTGTTAAATCCCACCCATGCAGCTAGAAACATCCCAAGCTGGGGAAAGGGGAATTTGGACAATGCTGGAACCATCCATTTCTCCTTTCAGCCAGGGAAAGGCACATCACTCCCCAAAGCTCTGATCCTAAACCGAGGCTGTGCTCACACAGTGCCGTGAGCTATTGCCAGACCACTTCTGAAAAAGCAACTATGATGGTTTAAGATTTTATTCCTTCCTCCCTCTTCTCCCATCAGTGCATTTGCACTGTCCTGCTGTCAGCTACTGCCCATGCCACAAGCTGAGGAAAGAGAAGCACACAAAGGCACTAAAATTCCTTGAAGGATCAATGCCGGGTAGTTTTGTATCACTTTAATAAAACCTTATCTCTTTTTATATTGCAAGTTTGTTCTTGGAAATTGCAGAAATATCTTCACTGAAACCTTCTCAATATGTTTTGCCTGAGGTAGAGACAAATGTTGGGAAAATGCAGCCCAAGTGTTTACATTTAGCAAAGTTAGAAGCAATCAAAGTTTGCTGTGATCTATCAGCCAAAGCGTGGTATGGGGCATTGCTGTCACCCGTGAGAGCAGGCAAAGTGTTAAAAAAACTAAAATAATCAGAAATCTAAAAATTACATGGGGCTCGCTTGTCTCTGCTCATGAAATTGAAACTTTCATGTTGCAACTGATCATTGCATTCAGTGTAGATACCTTTTGTTGTACCTTGTAGAATCCTTCAGAGGAAGCTTTCAAATGTTTTAACATATAATGACTTTTAAAGTGGTGGTGGAAGAGGCTGGCACTGCTTTTTAAATTTTATTGAAACTTATTATTTCTGAGGAATTTTGACCATGTTGGAATAAGGCATTTTAAAAGCTAATTCTGAAGTCTGTCAGTGAGAAGCAGATTTATGGGAGTAATTTCTCCCTGTACAGCTGCATAGACCTTGCGTGGCTGAAGCTCATAACCCTGAAGAGGTGAAGTGTCACCAAAAGGTGTCCTGGTCACTTGTTCCTCTCACACTTCCTGCACTGAGTCTAACTTTTTTTAAAAGTTTAAAAAATTCTTTCTTGACTATTTGAATAATTTCAGTTGGAAGAAAGTATTGTTGTCTCAAAAAAAAAAAAAAAGTTTAAGAGGAAAAACCTTTCCCAGCTCTAGCTGTAGTGATGGATTAGTTTTTCTACAGGTTTCTCTCTAGGGCTTTTACAGCATTAATTTTCATAGGCAGGAATGTTGCATTAAGACTTAAAATTGCTCTGACCAAAGGGCTTTTTGTGGTGTTGTTTTTTTGACTTCCCTCTTCAAAGACATTACTTTGTTCATGATGAATCCATGGAAACTCAGCCTAGATTTGTTTGTTACCCAGAGGTGTAGCTTAACCCTGCACTACACACTGGATGATATAAATGATGTTTATATGATTCCAAATGAAGTAGAAATTGATGTCATGTCTTGTGGACAAATTTTGTCATATAATGAGGGAACTGGAATAACCAATGTGCCCAGGAATAATAGGGGAATGATAGGTGCTTGTCAGATTTGAATATTATTCATTCTCATATCCAAGGCTTATGAGACATCCTATTTAATCCACACTGAAGTTTCGTGCCTCTTGGGTTTAATTAACCCTGATGTAACTCTGATGACTTCATTAAAAGTGGACAAGAGCAGTGGCTGAATCCTTCATAGCAGCACAAATGTGGTATTTCAAAATGAGGTTTAAAAAGACCCCCAAATCTGTGGTAAGAATCTTAGAGAGAATTAACTTCAACTGGATTTCTGAAAAGTACTGAACAATTTCTGCATTTATACCTGTGTTAGTGATTGTCTTGGTTTGTATTTCAGCGAAGACTAGGATTTGTTACAACTTCCTATTTGTCTTGACCAAATAACTAAAATGGTTTGGCATCTTCAAGAGCAACTCCCAAAATTATCAGATAGGTTAGTTAAGTAGGATAATTTTTCACTTGTTTTCAAAGGGACCATTCATTCCTACAGATGATTATTTAGGTCAGCTCTCAAAGGTACTCTTAAAAAAGGCACTGCTCATACACACCATGTGCTCTTTTACCCACCTTGTCTCCCAAGGGTGCTCCCCTGTCAGTTTCCAGACAGAACAGCACTGCTCCTGCATTTTCTCATAGTCCTTAAATGGATTCTTGAGGAGTGACTGCAGGGATCTGGAAAAGTAAGTGAAAGCAGAGACAGTATCATGACATGAGATGTGAATAACCCTCTTCCAGTGAGATTCAGAGAACTCCCCTCAGTCAGTTCTGCTCTCACAGTGTAAAACCGAGTATTGAGAGGGGAAATATCCACCGGATAACAACCTTTTACTCAGAGAGAGTCAGCCTAGGCAAATTCTAGTCAAGCATGGGCTAAACTAATCTGGCTTGACACCAATAATAAATTGTGCAAATTCCTGTGACCTTCATCATTCTTATTTTGTATTAAATGTCATCTTGTTAGATGATGCATGAATGAATGGCACAATATGATAGATAGCATGAATTATTGTTCACTAATAGATTTTGTTAAAACGTCTCCTCTCTGGGCTGGTCCTTGAGAAATATGCCCAAAATTATCTCTTAGCAGGCCTTCAAAATCAGAGATTTTTTTTCCCTGACAGTTTAAGATGTGGATTTTTCCTGTGCTTTTGTTTTGTGTGATTGTGGACACTTGGGGTGATGGACACAAGTGCACAGCCTTGACTTGGACGGGACTCTGTAGGTCATCACAAACTTTGAGAAAGGCAGGCTATTTTTGAAATATGTGAGGAGCCCCACAGACTGAGCAGGTTCATAATTAAACTGAGAGGAGGTAAAAACAGATTTCTCTTTTCAACTGCTGAAGGCCACCACTCCCCACCCAGGCTGTTTTCATTCTCCCTGCAAAGCCCGGCCCCATGGATGCTGTAGCCATGCAAATAAAGGAGGTTCAATTGGCTCTTTTGCTTTCTCCTGGCAAGCCAAGCAGCTCATCAGCAACCCTTAAACCTAAAACAAATGCACTAGAAATATGTTTGCCTCTGAAATGAGTCACTGCTATTGAATGACAAAGATATTTGCTTAATAGCTTATAACAATTAGGATGATACCTAGGCTGACCTGATAATTTTGTCTCCAAAATGTTGTCCCTAAACACATCCATCTGTCTGTTGGCAAATAACCAAGTTTTTAAGTTTACTCTTCACTATGCATTATTGAAAAGTATTTTTAATATATTTCCAGGGGTTGTCAAATAGTAAAAATTTTAATTGTCAGTGGTTTTCTTAAAAACACAAAATCCCTTAAAACTATAATCTTTAAGTCTTCAAGACTGTAGATAATTACAGGGCTGGTCCATCTCCAGCCCTGCTCCTTTTTCTGTCCGTAGTTATATATAGATATTGTTAGTTGATTTTTAAGATACCAAACCAAATTCCACCTGGGGTTATATTTTTCTTGTCAACCAGCATAGCTTGAAGCCATCTCTAGGCTTCTCTAAAAATGTGGATATACAGACCTGATACCTGTAGTTCAGATGGAAAAAAATGTACCTAAAGTTAAGAACTTTTAAATGGAAGGCAACAACCTCAGCTTCTATAACGGAATAAAATCCTTATTAAATGTTTCTGCCTATCTAGAGAGAAATTCTGCCAATGAACTCAAAAATCCTTGAACACTTTTAGTCTTGAATAAGCAGCACACTTTTATTCCAACAGCTATATTTCTGTAAAAATCTTTTGATGTGTCATTAAGTAGCAACCCATTTTGCACAGGAACTGATGTTTCCCTCTTACCCTGCTGCATAATGGAATTGTCTTAGGCTCTTTCCACTCAACTGCACTTTAATTGGGTGTCACAGAAAGTAGGTGGAATGAGAATGTTCCAGCTGAGAAACCTTCAGAAAATTTGGCTAAGTGCAGAAAACAGCAAAGGGAGCATAGTGGTAGGCTCCACAGTTTGTCTGCAGGTTGTCTGGGATAACAATATAAAATCAGATAACCCTTGGTACATGTGTCACCACCCTGGGGAAATGACCGTATAATTTAATATATTATTTTCCCTGCCTCAGTATTTTTCTTTGTCTTAATCATTTTCCCCAACTCCTTCAGTCAATCTATTATAGAAATACTGAAAATTATTATTTGAGGAACTTTAAGAAAGTGTCACAATTATGTTATTCCTAAAATACATTTCTTCAGTCATGCACCTCTTGCCTGAAACCTGGAATATAATCATAAGGACAGATATGTAGAACAAACTGGGAAATTATAATATGACAACTGGAAGGGATGGAGTGCTATGTTGGTACTGTTTGTGCTAAATTTTACTTATCAGACTCTACATTGAGTACCTTTTCTCTTTGTTTTTGATAGGTATACGAGCTGTTTGTTTGTGGGGTTTTTTTTTTTTTGTTTTTTTTGTTTTTTTTTTTTTTTTAATCACCAGAAACTTTGTTGTGTTTTGACTTTGATATGTTGCCAGTTTGATTTAGGTGCATCCAATATGAGAGTGAAATGGTGATTTGTAAAAGTTACTAGCTAAATTGTTCTTTTGGGACTATGCCAGCCCTAAATAAGGTCCAAAATCACCTTTGCCTGTAGGTAATACCATCTTGCTTAGATTTTTCCTATGCAGAACATGAAAAATAAACTCAAAAGGGTGGGTACTCAATTTAGTCTGCTTTTGGCAGGGGGGAGATTTATCAAAACTGCAGCAGGTGTTTTCTAAGAGTGGCTTACCTGAGATTAAGTGTTGACATGCCAGCAAGAGCCTGCAGCGCATTCGTTTCCCAAAGATTTCAGCAAATCTGAGCCAGATGTACGAAGTTCAGGGTAGCCCTGAAATTAACACCAGTGTGTGATTTCCCATGGACCTCCTGCCTCTGGGACTGGGGTGCTCCCTGATTTTTCACTTTCCAATGTCTCATTAAGTGCTTCTCCCAAAAGGAGATATTTGTAAACCCTTACTTTATTGCACCGTGTAAAGTAAGATCAATCTCATTGAAATCACAGGAGTCTAATTTAAACAATGCTTCCAAGGAAGAATATTTTAAAATTAAATAAGTGTTTACATGACATTGTAGTCTAGCACTTATTCTTAGCATGTAAACAACGAGAATTTAGGAAAAGTAGGCATGTATGAAGAATAAACTGCATCCTGACATTTTGCAAAATTTAGGATTTCCTAGCACTACAAACAGTCTAACCTAACTTTAATTGAAACACTGAAGATATGAGGTTATAAAAAGAAACCCAACCAGTCCCAGACTTTTTAGTCTTTCGTAAGTAAAGGACGTGAGGTCACATGAAGATAATAATGGATAAATTTCAAGGAAATGAAATTAAATATTTCCTCACAAAGCACTTAGATTATGCTGGAGGTCAAAATCAAAGAGTGTAGCTGCACTTTTAAAAAACATCAGATAACTTTATGATCATCCATAAAATTTTTAGCTTACCTGCTTACATCAGGTTAGTCTAAGTTCATGACTCAGGACATTAGCTGATTACAAAATGACCAAAAGGTATTTTTCTTCTCTCTATGCCTTGTCTTTTGGCACAGTCCAAAAAAAGAAAACCAAACCAAAAAACTCCACAACAAAAAACCCAAAAAAACAAAAACAAAAAACCAAAACCCAACAAAAATAACCCCCAAAACAACAAATAAACAAACAAATGAAAAAAAAAAACAAACTAAAATTGCCTTTATTTTTTAGCAATGTCTTGTAGTAACAGTACAGACTAAAAAAAAATTATGTACTGTTAAAAGAACAATGCATGTAACTGGTTGCAATTTGAATTGATTTTACTTCAAACTATTTTCAGAGTCTATTGAAGTGACATGGTGTTTTGTGTCTGAGGTGATGTCATATACATCTCTTGTCCTGATAAAACCATATCCAAGTGTGTGTCACTCTAGCTTAGCATACAATTCTGAGATAATACTTGTGCTTCTTTTCCATCTTTTTCATCCTATTATATCAGGTTGTATTAGGGTGCACTTCTTCAGGTTTAATGCATCATCAGCACAATACTCTTTGGTCACATTAATATAGAATGCTTTAAAGTCTTTCTCATTTTAAGAAACTCTGAAACCTTCAATTCTTTCAAAACTACTGTCCCTTTGAAAACCAGCTTCAAGTTGTCATCCTATGCTCTTGCAATACGTGATCCTACTGTGTCTGTAAGGAACATTTTATTCCGATACTTTGTATCATTAAGGCAATGCATAATGCAGCTGAAGTTCAGAAATTATGTATCAATTCTGATTTTAAAATATATGAAGCTGAAGGAATTGGAAGTAGAATGTTTCACCTGGAACACATCATCTCTGATGTCTCCACAGATTCACTAAAATCCAGATTGTTTCGCTGTATTCACAGCTGCTAGGGCTGGGGCAAAGAATGTCCCAGGAACTGAAATGCAGTGTGAGAATGGGATGTCAGTAAGGCTGTGAAACAAGAGGCAGGTGCCCAAGCCTTTTACTCAGTGTGTGATAGTGAAGAATTATCAGGACCAGTTTCCAGAAATATTTATAACACTACAAAAATTTTTGCCAACCCCCAAGAAAATCCGACTGATCCCTAAGGTCCTATAAATAGATTATGGAATCACCGTTGACTCAGAGTAGGGCAAGCAGTGTCAGCTGCTGGTGAAACTGCAGTTACCTTGATGGAAAGGATGCAGTGATATCTGAGACACCTTCATTGTACAGCTGGAACCAGGAAAATATGGATTATTTAAGAGTTAGGACACTTAAATTAATCGAATCTTGCTTAGTTCTGACAATGTTCTGCAACAACCTGTAACCATTCCAGCGGGGTTGTGCCTATTTCTGTCAGAGTACTCCTGGGAATCTTAACATTGGGCCCTCCCTGGCTGTCTGTATCCTCCCTGAGTGAAATGAATGCACTCCTGAGGGCGATGAGTTCTGGTGCCTGCTGCAGAAGGGTGACCTTCCCTTGCAGAGGTGATTCCTGCTTGCTCCTGTGCTGGAAGCAACAGTGGGTGTTGCAAATAGGGAAAGGGAAGCAATGAGGTGGGGGGAGCATCTAGGATGCAAACCTGAAGTAATCTGTTGAGAAGGGTGCAGAGAGCTGTTTTGTTTCATAGCAGCAATTTTCAATTTGCAGGAGTGCTGCTAAGTGGGAGAAAAGCAACCCACGAGTTTGAGAGTGAGCAGTCTCATGTTCTGGGGCTGCCATTTAAACCTGTGAAGGGAAATGTAAAATTGTGAGTTCCTCAGCTAATTCTGCAGTGAGGAGGGAAACTAGGAAAAGAGGACCATAATAACATTAAAAGATCCTGATCTTTCTTTTTTTTTTTTTTCTCTAGGCATATTTGTTTGATCATGCTGGAGCTTTGAGACCAAATAGCCTGCAAATTGCTTTCTCATTTCAGATGTTTCCATTTCTGCAAAACAAATACTTTATTTTGCAGCTTTTAAATGATCCTCCCAAGCATTTCTCCTTCTTATCCTTGCTGTTTCTCTTCCTTGCTTCAGCGTTTTCACTGTCGCTGCCATTCATCTGCATTTCTTTTTTCTTTGATATTTATGAACTCAGCTTCAGCAGCAGAGTTCACAGAAAACATCCCCTCCTTCTCTGTGCAAGACAAGCCATGTAAAAATAATTTACTCAAACAATGGAAGGAGACAAAAAAAAAATCTTCTTGGTAATTCAGGCCCTCAGGCAAATTTCACTGTGATGTGGAGAGTATTACCTAGTCATCTCCAAGAGGGAGAGGTCTGGAATTTACCTACCTTCCTTCTGAGATGCAAAAAGATGTCTAAACCTAATTTAAACTCTTCCCGGGAGGAGCAGAGTCCTGTGGGAGTCTTGCAGGAAGAACAGGACAGACTGGCAGACTGAGGGGTCTCAATGACTGAAGGGTTCCATGCTCTTCTAAACAAGTTTTTCCATCTCTGTACTGCTGAGTCTTTTTCTCCACTTCCATTTCAAAAATGTACTTTGACAAGAACTTGTAAAGAGGTTTGGGTGTGAGTAATCCTGCCTTGTGTCTGTCTTGAAGGCAGGTATTTGGTTCTGTTTTAACTACTTTTACTTTCATTGCCAAGGTGCCTAAGAGACACCCAGAGTCTGTGTTTGTTTGACGTATGTTTAGAGATCCACCTAATTGGGTTTTTTCATGCATTCTTTATAACTATGGGATAATTTTCCAGCCCCTAATAAAAACAAACAAAAAAAATATCCAAGATTTGTGTGGGCAGGTATCCATGCTGGAACTAGAATTATGAGAAGGAAAAGAGAGGAGGAAGTTTCAGAAATTGGAATATGGCAATCTTGTCTAGTTTTGTTGTCATTTGGTGTTGTGTTGTTTAAGTTAACATTCGCAGTGAGCAGGCAGAGCTCCCAGAAAACATGAGTTTGACAAACACTCCTATCTGTAGATAATAAGATCATTTTCTCTGAAATGTGCCTCCTCTAGTTGGAGGACTGGAGGCATCTGATGTATAAAGGGAAACCGGCAGCATTTTCTGGCAATTCTTCACCAACTTTGATTTTGTTTTGTTCCCTTTCTGGATGTTTGAATAATTTTAAATATTCTGGATAGCTAATTTCTGAGTTTGTATATCTGTGTGTTTATGTGTGAATAAGGAATCTCAGATCACTTTATTTATGCATAAGATTTTCTTTTTTCTTCCGGTGCTAGAATTACTGCAAAAAATCCAGAGGAGTTATTCTGTTATGAGACATCAAAATAAATAGTGTGAACAATCTCTTGCAGCTTTAAACATCTATGAATCAAAATCTATCTGCTCTCTTCATTGTTATTTTCCTACATCTCGATTAATGAGATTTCTGAACAACAGTCTGTGAGTAAGAGATTTTAATAGAGTAGATAAACTGAAAAAGTTGAAAGGAAAAAGCCTGAGAGGGAACAGAAAGGGACTGTCTCCACCTCTTGGTTTGTTAATATGCCTTTTCTCTCTGACTTCTTCAGACATTCTTCTTGAGATCAATTAAGTTTCATTTTAAAGTTCACATTTCCCCACATTTTGCTTTTCTTTCTGGTTAACACTTCACATTTTCTGACTTGTTAGCTATGCCCTGAATAATCCTGAGTGTCTTCCTCTTATTAGTCATACTGGCATGAAAAACATGGTTGAGACTGCTTGTCTGTAATCTATTAACCCTTTAATTTATCTAAGGGTGTACTGCAGGATTAAGACACGGCTCAAATCAGCCTTGACTCTTACCAACCCACAAAGAACTGAGCTAGAAGGAAAGCAGCATCCTGATCAGCTGACAGTAGGCTGGAAAGGTGGATTGCAGGTGATGCTGGGAGCCCCAGATAAATGTGCAGCTCGGTAAGACACAGTGAGCATGGGTGGCCCATGCTGTGTTTGTTGGTAGACAGCATTCCATTCTTTTCAGTTTAACTTTATAGTTTGCTTTTGTGTGCAGACCCCTTGCAGGAACTCTGACTTCTTCCTCAGTCTCCACAATTTTGGCATGGAGGACTCCAAGTGCCTGAATGCTTTATCAATTTGTGTCTCCTCTATCAATTAATGCTCTGTGTAAGGGAAGGTCTCTCCTTGTTCAAAACCACCACCATAGTTATTCCTGTGCTGGAGTTACTGGTTTGAGCTGAGAGAAAGTTAGGACTTAACTCTGTTAATGTCATGTCTTTCCTTTCTCTCTTTGGAAAATCAACAAGCTGAATGTGGTGGATTAATTGAAGTAATTTTATCTGTTTCAAAATGTGATGGGAATCGGGAAGCCTGTCATAGGGGAAATAAGTGCTGTATGACCAAATAATAATGACCAAACTGTAGGGCTGAAAGTTCCCTGAGCCCTCTAATGACTTTTAAATTTATTAGCCAATTTCAATAAAATACAGCAGACCTACAAGACAGTAACTTCCTACAAGTTTTATGACAATTGGGTGCTGGAAAGATAAGGGACACCTACAGACAGAAGGGTACAGACAAGTCAGCTCTTAGTGATTCTTGCCTTGTTTGCTCAGTGAAAAAAGCCACTGCACGAGTCAAAATGCAAAAACTCAAGGCAAGCCAGAGGGTTTATTTCTCATCTCAGGTTGTGGGGGGAGATGAAGATAGGGAGGGGTGAGCTCTAGAGATCTTAATAGATTCTGGGGTATTGCCAGGGGTGCTTTAGTGACAGAGGTCCAAGAAAGAGATTGCAGAGTGCAGAAGAACCTGGTAACAGGTTAGTGGATATAAATAACAAAATTTTAGGAAAAAGACCCAGCTTTCCTGTGACTGATGTCATAAGCTTTATTTCTGGCTAATCATTGATTCTTATTTATCATTTTCACTTCAAACCATAAGGTCTGACTCTTATGGGTAAAGGTGAATGCTTTTCTTTCCAGATTTTTTTTCAGAAGGCAATTAGAGGCAGTATAAGAAAACATAAAAATACAGAAAAGTGCAGGTATAGAAAAATCTGGAGGATTAGGTATATAATTCATGTGGATGTATTTTTAGGACAATCATTAATGTTTTTAAACATTTTCTGATGTTCAGTGGCTTACAGTGGGGCAAGTTTTTAATTAAGATTTCTGTCTATTATATTTTCATTGTAAACTCCCTTAGATTGCAGCTTCTGTGCGTTGTGTTATTAAATTTCAGAAACAATGTTGTAAGATGATGTAACCACCATTTCTAGGACTGAAATAATGAGAGGCAGCTTATGTGTGACATTTCCAAATCTGCTAGAAATGTGCTGAAAGTAAAAACAATTGATGCCAAGATTTTTTTCTTTCCCCTAATGCATTTTAAAGAGCTATAATTTCAGATTGTTACAGTTTATCTGGAAGAAAGGAGAAGTGTGACTTCAGATTCCAGCACCACCCAAAACAAAGAGAGGATAACTGTTATTATAGCTTAGCCAGTGATCAATCCATACAAAAAACGTCATGATAAACAGCCCTCTCTGAAGCAGTCTGTGTTGTTCAACCACTTCCCTTAGCAGCCATTAGTTTCATTTGCCTCTCCCAATGGTCTTGTGTTTTTCTGCCTGTGTGACAATTTCTTTATCTAGTTCATATCTTAGGTTTCATTTTACCTCTGGCTGTCTTTCCCTTTTTTGGCGTCTTCCATCTGATAAAAATTATATTCAACAAATCTAATTTATAAAATATACTGAAAGCTCATCCAAGAAAAGGAAATAAATAAGCTGAAAATAGCTGTTGGCTTGAATAGGTTTTGTTACAGCATACTGAAATCTATCAAATTTTTTAAGGTTTCTGAAGTACAGGATGGAACTTGCTAAAAGATAAGAGTGAGTGCATGTGCTATGGGAATTGTTTGTCCACTTACCTGCTTTGAGCAGGGGGGTGATTCTTTATATAGCCACAGATAAGCACATGGCTGAGCTCTTGTCATTTGTAGAGATTTTTTTTTTAATCTTTAAAAAAAAAAATCAGGTTTCTCAAAATCTGTTGAAAATCAGTGTCAAAACATTAGAACTTCCTCATAAGATGGAACAGGTTTCCAGGTAAACCAAACTGGAACTTGGTTTTTACCCCACAGTGGTATCTTGCTGTTACACATAACACTGGTAGCTATGAAGGTAATCACAGATTTTCACCCAGGAAGTCAATAAATAGCTTTTTAATCAGCTATTGTGTACTAACAAATAGATAGTTTGAGGAACTTGTTACCACCCATTGGCATCTCTGTTTAAGAGGAATACATGCTTTATGAATATTTCCCTGGGGATAGTTATGTCTAGATTCTTCCTGAAAGGCATGCAATAAATCCTTCTAATTGGCAGTCTGCAAGCATTTGATTTCTGCATACTCAACCCAACTCAGCTCATGGAAGGTGAATGCAAAACTATGTGCTAATGAATCAAACAAACCTTCAGCTTTTGTAGGAATTTGCATGGTGGTAATATTGGAATAAGTGATAAATTCCGAATGAAATTCAATGAGACTGAATCAGCCTTTCTGAGATTTATCTATCTGTCTTTTTCTCCTTGGAAAGTATCCGAGAGTAAAATTTATTTTTTTTTTTTTGTTACATTTGTTTGCATTTAATGTTGGATTTGCAGACTGGATCAGGCCCAAGCTCCACAGTGGCCAAATTTTGTCTTCATCATTGGCCACTGACATAGACTTGAGAATAAGGCAAAAGAGATATGCAGGAAGCTGCCATGGGAGTCTTGCTCCCAGTTTTATGATGAGATTATCTCAGCTGCAGATCAATGAGGTTACCCCTCATTATATATTCAGGGGTGCTCTTCACATGGAGGTGTTCTCCACAAGAATAGGAGCTCTGGAAATCCCAACATAAATGAATACATTTAGGCATTGACTTCTAAGCTTGTCATGTGGGCTCTCTTGCTGGTTGATAGAGAAAGATGGGCTCTTGTAGGATGCAGTTTATCTTGCTTTAAGGCAGACATCCAAAAGATCTGTCTGATGCCTAGGAGAGACATTCAGTGAATTGTATCTTAGATAAGTCCACTTCTTTCTACTGATTGCAAAAGGAACCTGGAAAACTAGCTCACAGGTAGGCAACTACAGCTCTGTGAGATCAGTCTTGCTCTTGTCAGCTTGAAATATGTAGGTAGGACATGGTGTTGATTTTTTTCAACTCTAAAATCTATTTTATCCTTTCTTATAAAGTGCTGTTAGGTCAGGAGTTCAAGAATTATTAGAAACAGCAGGGGAAGAACACTGGAGATCTCCAGGGTTGAGATGACAGTGATAGCAATGAGTATTAATGTGTAGACAAAAGCCCAGCTATTGATGGGCACAGAAGTGCAGCTTTGTCCTGTCAGCTGGTTCAGTGCCACACTAAGATAAAAGCAAAAGAGATGGGAGATGTCGCTGCCTGCTTCACCGCCCGGATGGTCAGCGTGCGATGGGAACACACGTGCCTCAGCGGAGACCGCTCTTTGTGTCCCCTGTAATCCGGTGGTCGGCTCCTGCTCACAAGCCGGGAGCCGCTCGCAGAGACCTCAGCTGGGTCTGGCAGCAGGACATCACTTTGTAGTGACACCTCAGGGATAAAGGAGATGGGGAGGGCTCGATTGGCCTGGAGACCAAGCCTTTACTCCCTGATGGGAGAACAGCGACACAATGGGGGTGGCAAAAGAACAAAGGAACAACCCTTGCAGAGGATTTTAAGGGGAGCAGAAAGGGGAAGTCTGAGGGGAGGAACAACTGATTAACTAACGGGGAAGGATTACATAGCCGCAAGTGTCCAATAAACGAATCAAGGGGAGGGGTACATTTAAACAAACCAACACGGGTACAATGAACGAAGAACTTTCCAGCAACTAACACGTATGAAATAACTGGGAGGGGAAAGGGACGTAACTAAAGCTTTGAGGGACAACTTAAGAGGCGGGAAATGTGGGAAATTCCCCAGCCTGGTCTTCTCCTTCCCCTTCAGGCTCACTGTCCTGAGGGGGAAAATCCACCCAACTGATCCCATTGATCTTCATAAAGCAGATTGGGTCACCACCACAGGTGGTGACCACAACACAAACCATGGAAGATGATAAAAGTGTGCTCAGGATCTTACCCTTCCTCCTCCCTGATAGTAAGGTGTATGTGAAGACAATGGAGTAAGCAATGGATAACTAGTTCCTGGAGATGAGCACCAAGGAACAAAGATCAGACATAACAAATACTTGGGTCCTTGTCGAAAGACAAGCCTGTTTTTTGAGAGATCTCTCCTTTATGGAATATATATAAATATATCTTAGCCTTTTGTCCCTGTATTTGGAGGAGAATTATTCAATGTCAAGTTACCAAACTCCAGCTGACTTATAGGACTGGAAGAGTCACACTTGTCTATTCCGGCTCAGAATCAGAGAGAAGGTTCTTCCCCTCTCTTTTTCCTTTCTTCTTCGGTCTCAAAACTTGTATGTGTCTCTAAAGAAGATATTTATGTGGTTGTTTCAATGATTTTCTCTTTTTACTTGCCAGCTATATTTAAAATCCATGTTCAGGAAAATTGGAAAGAGAATCTACTTTATCCAGAGAGATACTAAATGTTTAAAGTACTCCTAGTAGTCTTTTTTTTCTCTTTTCTTTCATTGCACAATGCTTTCAACAGGCAGAGAAAAAGATACTTCAGGTTTTCTATGGAGAAAAACTTGCTGGATACTTTATGTAATGCTTCATCACTGTCCATGTACACAGAATTCAGCTAAAGTTAGGAAGCAGTGTTTTGGTATCATTTTTTTAACAGGAGATGTCCAAATAAGAAAATAATTTATCTTTTCAATCTTACTTTCATGTATATTTTCCATTTTGGTTTAGCTTTCCATTCATCATGTGGCACTGGTGCATGTTGTATTAGGGTATTAGATCAAACTGTCAAAAAGCTGACTTTTTTTTTTCCCCCCTAAGCATATGCATTTTTTGAATAGTAATTAATTCAACCAACTGGAAGTAAGTAATTAATGGCTTTTTTCCTTGTGCTAGTTGCAAGTTTTGATATTAAGTATTTTTAGAAGGTTGCAGTTTTAACATCTTAGAAGCCCTTATTTTTGGGCACCTTGGTAATAAGAAGAATGTGGGATCCTAGGAGTTAACACATGTGATGCTAAACATGATTTTGGAGGGGGAAATGCCCAATAACATTAGGGAGGAGCCTTGTGGATTATCAATGGTTGCCTGCATAGGTGGTTTGAGCACTCAGTACTTTGTGTTTTTCTGAATTACAGCCAACTACTGTGATTGCATATAGGATTAGTGTGTTCTATTCCTGGAGTTCTGTGTGCTGCAAGGGATACGAAGGTTCCCTTAGATGAACCCCATGAAAAGCCCGGCTGTATGGGACCACTCAGATTGTGATGGACAAACAGTGAGATCATGGAATCAAAAGCAGAATGTTTGTGCTCCAAAAGGACTGGAGAGTTGTGCACAGGAAGGTAATGCTGACAGGGCAAAGTACAAATATAGCAAATACAGGTACACGACATAAACTGAACCCACAATGATTTAAAAGATGGAACGAAAAGCTATGCAAAAAGCCATTGACCTATTTCAAACAAGGTCTAGTGGAGCGATGGAGGATAATGGCTGGCAGGAGAATGACTAACTGCAGAAAAGGGCCTGATTCATTGTGCTTGCGAGAGGAGCTGAGGTTTGAATTCAGGATGCTGGACATTGAAAGCCCACTGTGGGCTTTTTGGCCAAACCTTTGCAATGTTAAACTTCCTGTCTGCTGGCCTGCATAGACAAAGCAGTGCATAAATCCAGCATCCCATTATGTTGAGTGAATGTTTGTCCTGGGAGCAAAATAAAAGGAAAATGTTAGAAATGGTTTCTAGAGCCAGCAGTGATCTCTCAGCTTAGAGTGCTGAGACTGAGTCAAGTTTCTGGGAATGCCTGCAGGACCAGGAGTCCTGTGACCAGAAGGAGTACAGGGTGGCCAATATAGAGTATTGTTAAATTGTTCAAGTGGTACAATAAATAAGCAGAAGATACAGATCCTTTCATCTCCCCTTCCATTCTGATCTACAACTTTAATAAAGAACCTTTAACCTTTGTCTGTGCTGAGATCTGCTCACCTCTCCCTTACACTATGTTTCAACCTGTGACTTTGGTGTATTTACAGAAAAATGTGGAGAAATTAACTGGAGGATGGTGAGGGTGAGTCATCTGCTAGAAAGGGAAAATTTGTGACCTAGATAATATCCATGATTTCATTTCACATGACCTGAGGTTGCTTAGTTTTGTTTAGTGCAACAAAGGCAAGAGAGGAAAAGGAAAGCTCTATGGTTTGGGGGTTTTTACTTCTATTATTCCCAGCTGTGTGATATGTTTCCATACTGCAGGATGTGGTCCCCAAACACAAGGCTTTCTGTTCCCTTTACAATAGTTACAGAAAAAAAAAAGAACTTTTTAATTTGGTGCTAATCTATAACCTGCTGAAATGATTTCAAGCACTTGTTTAGCCTCCATAAATGCTGGACAAAATCCCCACCCTGTTTTACCAGTCTGGACATGGGGTGAAAGTTACTTTGAAAAGGCTTTCATTTTCACCTGGTGTCAGACCATTAGTGTCTCATCCTTGGTGAAGAAATGGACACTTAGCTTTATTAATTTTTTCTTTCCTTTATTCTTTTTCCTTTTTTTTTTTTTTTTTTTTTATTAGAGATCTGAGATAAACTGTTAAAGGAAGAAAAAGTCAAATGTGTTGTTTCCTTTTATAAGGAGGTAAACTAGAGGGAATGAGATACTCAGGCTTTAAAGGGTTAGGTCTCTCTGCTGCCTAGCTGGCAGAAAGGAGATGAGCTGTAGTCATTTATGGAAAAAAAGAGGGAACCTAAGGCTCACCAGAACCAGAATCTTGTCCACCATTGTATTCCTCTTTTACACAAACATGAGTTGCTGCACATCGGTGGGATTGCGATAATGGGCTATCCCTGCTTTTGTAAGTCAATGGATTGACTTTCTTCCCCCAGTATGTATGGAGGTATGCTATCGACATGAATAAAGCATTCGTGCATGCATGTGTATGTGTGTGTCTGCACAGAAGTGTGTGGATATGTACAATATCATTTGTGGTAATATGTATGTAGTGTTATTCTTTCCACGTCCCTTGTCTGACCTTGTCTAGAAGACCACAAATATAATATTAACCTTGCTGCTTCTGTGATTTTTATTAACTTTTTCTGGCTGTTTTAATTTTCTTATTGTTAATGCCTCCTGTAATTCAGGCACGGTACTGCACACTTGCATGGTAATTTGGAGCAGGGGAGAAGTCAAGCTCTTTAGTGACCTTTTCACTAGAAATTTCTCATGAAAGCAACTGTTAGCAAGTTTGGATATGTCTTTTTATAACCTTTACAGTTCAGTGTGTGTCCTTCTAATGAGCTATTCAAAAACTCAGTGCCTCAGCTCTGTGAAAACTAGTCATACTTACCATGTGGTTGCGTGGCCCTGCAATTCATTCTGTCTTTTTCAAGGCAGAAGTAAGCAATGCTGAGAGTCTGGTAAACAGTTTAGATCAAGAGTTTTGTTGCTGGGCACACCTAAGATGCCTCTAATTCAAACTCGTGAAAAATAGACTGTAGAAAATGCCTTGACATCATCTTAGCATATGAATAAGGCAAACCCATAATGATTCTTACATTCTCTCTCATGTAATCTTACAGAATCTTTTAGTGAGCAATAT
The DNA here is from genome assembly GCA_013400915.1 of Pardalotus punctatus. Lineage (NCBI taxonomy): Eukaryota > Metazoa > Chordata > Aves > Passeriformes > Pardalotidae > Pardalotus > Pardalotus punctatus. Next base: position 899,249 of record VZTX01013222.1, read on the forward strand.
CTGGTAGAATTTGACTGTGGTATATTTATCCCATGATTTTATCAAATTAGTTTTGAGACAATATGAGTTTTGAACATTTTCAGAATTATTCTCCTAAATGCATGTCACCGTAATTATTTTGTTGGTTTTGTACTAATAAATAAATAAATACATTGGAGATTTTTTTTCTTTTCCCCTCTGTGGGTCATCTTTTTAGCCATTTCAGTAACTAGTTACAGAACCATATTTTTATCATTTTGGGTCTGGCTGGTTCTGCCCAAGGGTACTTGCTGAACAAAATACCAAAGGTCTTATCCTGATCATCTCAGAAATATTACTATGGCAAAATTACCTTCTTATTATTTTCCTTCTAAATGTAAGGATTTTTGGCATACTCCAAAATAGTCCATCTCTGCTGTGATCTGAGCCTAATTTTGATGTGGGAATGCTGATCAAGAAATAAAAAATGCTTTTGAACTTGCCATTTAGTCAGAGGTTAAAATGCTGAGTTTTGGCTAAGGAAATTTAGGTTTCATTCCTAACTATAAAACAGTTTCCTTATTTGATATGAAATGTATTTCTCCATCTGCTTTATTTGTTCCAAGAGGGCTGATAGCAGTTCCTTAACCTGCAAGGATATTGCAGTAATAAATTTCCTAAAACATCAAAGGAGCTTGGATAGCAGATTACTGAGGGCTGATGAAGTATCTATGAAGAGCAATAGAAATCAGTTACATGCATGCTTTTCTCAGCACTGTAGAGCAATTTAAAAACAAAAAGAAATTCTTTTACCAAGTAGTCTTAGTGAGTTGATGCTCCTCCATCATTCTTTTCTGCATATTGTCTTGCCTGTAACAACCATTGCAAACATAAAAAGACCCAGAAAAGTGCAACTTTTAAGAATTGTAGCTTCCTGTCATGTTAGTTTGGTGTTTTGTAGGCTTTTCTCTTAGGGTGTTTCAGTTCTGGATTGCTAGCAGCATGTCAGACTCCCTATATGCTCATTTGAACTTTCTGCTGTCTTTGACACATTCTCTGGTCCTAGCTGAAGAGTTTTATGGTTTTCTCTTATTTTTCTTTTCTTTTTGGGGGAATCTTGCATGTGTGAAGGCTTTTTTTGGATGACAAACTTGCAACAGTCTGAGGTAATATGCATCCATGGGTGCCTCATCAACAATAACATCCACTTAATAACCAGGAAAAGTAATTCCTGAAGCTACAGTCCAAACTGTTCCTCTCATTTATTCCATTAAGAGAAGCCAAAGATTTCTTCTCGCATTTTCTGCTACTGACTAGAGGTTTCGCTTGTGACTCTAGATGAATCTCATGGTGAAGAGATGGGCTGGGACCCATATTCTGGATAGTTCAGTGATCTCTTTGAAGAAACTGGGGGGTTTATGTTTTGTGGAGTAGGGAATCATGAGGATACTCAGCCAGTAGAAGATGTGTAAGGCCCATTACTTCCTGATGCTGAATATCTGTCCTTGTAACTAGGGAACATCCTGAACTGAACTGCAGAAGAGAAGAACCAAAGACAGGATTTCCACACAGCACCCGCACCCTCTTGCCTTCTCGTGTATAAAACGGAGCAGAGTCACTTCCTTGAGACAGAACTTTGCTATTCTGAGCTCATTTTATCTGTAAAAAGTCTTCTCTTGCATTATTTATGTGATGGCTTTTTTGCAGGAGTAGGCTGGGGATGTTCATGGGTGGTGACAAATAGAATGTAATTTTCTAATTGGTTGCTGTCTCACTTCTGTGGAAATACAAAATGTCTCTCAACTGCTTAGAGGAAAGTACAGTTGCTAACTCTGAAATAGTAAAATGGCTTTTCCCTTTTAGTCTTCTGGCCATTTTTGGATTGTCAATCCCTCAGGGTGAAAAAGTAATCTGTATTAAGCTAGATATTTTATTCAGAATAGCTCATGCAAAATAAACAGCTCTATCATCTTTTCTCTCTTTGCCTGGAATCCAGCCAGATTTCCAGCAGTGCTGTCAAATAATATCTACTCTTTCAATTAACATTAGATACAGTGCTTAGGCAAACTAGAACTAAATTGCAAGTCACCCAGTCTCCCTTTCTAAAATCAGAAAACTACAATTTAACCACTCTCTTCAGGCAGAAATTGGTTTTATCTGTGGAATTATATCTGTGTTTTACAGACTAGCCACAAAGATAAACACACATGCTTTTCTTTATTCTGTCTGTGGGTTTCTCAGGGTGTTATACAAACTGAAAACTAGGTTTGGGGTTTGGTAAATAAAGACAACGCAGCTGGAACACAAGCTGTCTGGAATGCTATTTATCGTAATACTCTTTCTTTAGCAGACTTGTTGCTTGAAGATGAGCTGTAAATCTGCAGATACTGAAATTTAAGAACAACTTGTGGTTACACCTGCTACTGATAAAGCAGATCCATTTTGTTTGTGTTTTCAGCCTAGGTTCTAATCATAAAGCAAATCTACTGTGCATCTGAATTTGTAGGTGCACAATTTGCTTGCTAAATGTGAAACCAGGTGGAGTCTTGTTGTGTAAAATAAAATGTCTCACTGCCCCTCACAAAGAAGAAAAACGCAAAGGTAACATGAATTTGTTGTTGACTTCTTACCCAAAAGCAGCAGGGAAATCTGTAGCGATAACTACATTCACCTAGAAGCTCTGTATGTAAAGGGCAAAGTTGCAGAGATGACAAGCTAGATGTTTTGAGATGAGTTTTGCTGCTGAAAAGCATAAAGAGTGTTAGGACTTGTTACATTTTTTCTGAAAAACAACTGGCGACACACTCTAAGGTCAATATGTAATATTTTTTCCGTGCTCTTCTAAAAAGTCAGATTAGTCCTTTCAGCAGTAACCTTTCTCACATTGAGTATGTTTGCTTTCCTGCCTTTAAAATTCATCTTCTCTATTTGTGATTCTGACAGCTTGTGGGATTACATTGTCCATAGATCAATGTGGATGTGCCCTCTTTGTCATATTTTGATTAAAATAAGTATACTTTTACTTATGCTAGGATAATATAGTGAACAGCAGATATATAACCTTTTTACAAAGCTTTTTTTTTTCTTTTTTTCCTTTTTGTTTTTTAAAGAACCTTCAGATGCCATTTAACTATTCAAGCTCAATGTAATAATACTGAAACAGAGTTTGGTGGGTTGAAGAAAAGATTGTCTGTTAATCTTTAGGTAGACACAAAGGAAACCAGGGAAATGTGAAATAGAAAAGTCCTTGGGAAAACTTGAGTAAACACATATCAAATGTTTCCCATATCCATTTTAGAAATGATCCAATAAAAATGGGTTCACTGCACTCATTGTCACTTACTTTATAGTAGATAACACTTTTCATTTTGAGGGCTTTCACATCATAGCACAAAAGCCAAGTCTTCACACAAGCATGTTGTTCTTGGAACACGAATCTGAAAGAGACCTCCTGGGCTGCTAAGTCCAATATGTTTGCTGTTTTAGGCAGCTATACCATTGATATAATCTCTTTAGTTTTCCAGTGATTATCAAAAAGATAAAAGAATAAAAGTGTTTACTCACCTAGTACATTTTGAAAACATAATGTATCATGAATTTAAAAATAAAATTACCAAAGTGAGACACAGTTTAATTATCATTACTCTGAGGAAATTTATCTGATTTTGAATACTTTATTTTTTTTTTTTTCCACCTCTTCAGGTAGAAGGAAAAAAGTGTGAATATATGGTGTTAATGACGAGAAACCATCCTTTGTTCTAAGATAATTTTATAAAATATGTCCTAGTTCCAACACACCACTGTCATCACTTTTACTAGGACTGAATGATATTCCTGATGTTATTTTCCAAACAGATATTAAACACATAAAAGTAATTTCTCTAATTGTACCAAACAAGGCAATAAGACACCTAACTGGAACCAGCCACCCCAATTACCAGTTTTGCTCTCTGTCCTTTGGACAAGCTGCTTTTTTTTCTACCTGCTTTGCTCAATATCTTTTATTGAGTTCTATAGGAGATTTTCAGTCACATGAATGTTTTCTTTATGGAGGGGCTAAACAAACAAGGCTTACTGTGGGTCTGCCCCCTCTCCAAATATTTTCAAACTTATTGACTAACTACCACTAGATTCAGAAATAGGTGGAAGTCAGCAGTCCATAAAGCTTTTCTGGAATGTAGGATTGGGCAGGACCTACATTTTCATGATTTCACCATTTTGTGGGATTTCTCTCACTAAGTGACTGTTTTCCATCTTAGAATGAGTGAGCTTTTCCTTGATGCTTTTTCAAGCAGGCTGTTGCAAAACAATTCAAGCTTACAAACTTTTTCTCTTCATTTTCTCTGTGCTTTTCATTAAGTCCAAGCTGTGCTGCTTTACTCCTTCACCAGCAGTGACCTTGAGGTTTCAAGATTCTTTTACCTTTCAGTCCTTTTCTATATCTGAATGGAGCTGTATTACCTCTGCTTTTCTAGCTAATCAAGGTCAGATCTTAGTCTACAATGGTTTAAGTTCCCTTGGGTATCCTACTGGCCAGTCTATTCATCGGTTACCATTTGAAAAAATTTCTCTCCAATATAGGCAGCCAGAATTTTGCGCAATATCCTGGATGGAGGCTTTTACAACATCATTAATAACTTGTATCACTTCTGGAACTACCTCATCTTTTAGATCCTAACAGTGTGTTGGCTTTTTCATGATAACAGCAAATTAATTGCTTCTCATCATCCTCTCATTGAAAAATGCACATCAGGTCTTTCCCCACTATTTTTTTCTGATGAGATATCAGCATAGATCAGATAGTCTTGATATTAATCCCTATGAGTATGACCTTGTACTTTATGATAGCACAGTCTACACAGAGCTTATTAATGCCTCCGTTTCAGATCATAAGGGCTATTAATTAGCAGATGCAGGCCTGGGTTTACTGGGGAGAGGGAGGAAATGCATCTCTGCTCCCATCTCCTGTAGGCTGCATGACCCTCCTGCATAGACTGAGGTCATGGTAGCCCTTGAATTCCTACTTGCGAAGATGACTTACCTCTCTCCTATCTTCGAGATGACATGTATTTTTTTTTTAAATATTTTATTCCTTTCTTATGTTACAATCAGGATCATAGACCTTGGAGTAAGGTTGTTTGTTCCCTTGAGTCTTTTCAGACAGGAGACACCCTCCAAGGCATGAAGATTTTGTCACTCCATAAGTGCAGGAATGGGTTGTGGGAAGGCTGCTATATCTCTGGAGAAAAGCCAAGGAAAATTAGACAAGCTTATACCATCTCCTGTGCTCACAATGAACAGCCACTTTTTCCTGATGAAATGTAGACTTCTAATGGGCACCAAAGTGTTTTCAATTTCACTGGATTTTAGCATTTGTTGAGCTTTCCCTGAGTGTTCATTAATCTAATTGTGAGGCAAATGCCAACTTCAGTCTAAAGGTGACCTAAATGTCGTACCACTTTTAGCATTAAAATAAAGAGCTTTCAAGAATTAATGAGCAGAGTGGCCACATTTCTTACGCATAGCAACTGGCGAATCTCAGCTTGTGCCGCTTTGGCACCAAGTGCTCCTCAGTCAGTTCCCTATTTCCTAGGTGAGTTGCTTCTCTGGCAGTAGTCAGATAGCTGCTTTTTATCAGTTTGTAACAAATCACAGGAGTTGGGTTTGATTAGTTCTATACAATAGGAGAAGTTTCCTCTCCTTCAACAAAATCTGCTCAGCTTTCAGTTTTTTCTCCAAAATTACAGGATATACTTAACTTTTCCCTGAGATACTTGAGAATAGCAACCTGACTCCTTTCACTTCTTTCAGATACAGTATTTCTATTTTCTTTCCTCTTCCATCTTGATTTTTATTCTTTGTGAAATGGCAAAAGACAGTGCTATGACTAACAGTAGCAGGAAAGAAAAGGAAGAAAGGCCGTTTTGAAGGGTGATGTGAATTGCCCAGTTAACAGGTCTGCCCTCTTCTTCACCACAGAATATTCTTTTATTGGCAGAAAACTTTGGCATCTCTCTCTGTGAACTGCAAGGTGCTACAGTGGCCTTGGGCATGAGTGTAATTTTTAGGTTCTTCTGTGAAATACAGAGATTTAGTCCCCAGGAGACTCCAGTGCTTTAACAATATTTAAGTTATTGGATTGATCAGATAGTGCTTGGGTAGCATACAGTGCCCAGCAATAACCAGGGATATGTCCTTCTGACACTAAGCTTTTTGAAGCTTTAAGATATGTTGAGACCCCAGATTACAATAGCGAGCATCTGACATATGAGCCCTGGTTATTTATTTCATATGTCCTCTGTCTCTGCATGCAGTCATTCCAGCTTCGCCCATCTTCTGTAATCTCAATTGTTAGAGTACTTTTTCTGTTCTCCTATGTCTTATGGGCTAAACCTGAGCTTTTTTTTTGTCTGCTTAAGAACTACATATGTACAGATTGGCAAGCTGCCATACGTGCCCAAGTGGCCAAGCTAGTCCATGCATTTTAAATGTGTAAGGGCTGAGTTTGGTCTGTCTTTTCATCAACTAAAAGTATAAATTAAGAAAAGTGATGTTAATGACCCATCTCACCATTTGACACAAGTGTAAAAAATTATCTTGGGTATTTCTGATTGAAATTTGCCCTTAGGAAGAAAAATTATTAAAGCCAGATAAGTAGATGGCTATCACTACAGAATAAACTGGGCTGATTTAGGAGACAAGGTTTGTGCAAGGTGAGGTGGCATCCTGTCCCCAAGACCTGTCAAGATAAGAAGTGTATGGAGAAAGTCTAGAAGATAGCACACGATGAGGGTTTGAGGATTTGGAAATAAGGGCAAAGACCAAAGGGACTGATCTTTTGCAGGAGTAAGGATGTAACTTCCTGTTGTAGAGAGGGGAAAGAATGCTTTGGTCCAGAAGTGTCGATGATTTTGAGCTTGAGGACATCAGCAGGTCTTGAGCTCTTTCTACTCTATCGCACAGTTACAGTGTCCCTATGGTATTTGTAGTCTCTCTTCCCTTGGCCCTCATGCTGTGTGTGACTGCCATTAAACAATTAATATTGCTGTTTACTAGAACTCCCACCCTTCTGTCGTTCAGTGCAATTCAAATGAGCCAACGTCACCTTTTGGCATCTTGTGCCGTGGTTTTGTTAATTCTCCAAAACTCCTTTCACATCCTTGCAGACAGTACAGTTGAACTTTTCGGGCTTATTAACGGTGTTTTGCCATTGAAATTCTGCGTGCAGTGGCTGTCCCAGCTTCAGGAGAATCTCTGACAGGCGGCCATATTTGACAGCTGTATGGCTTAATGTGTATAAGTTTCTTAATAACTGATTTAAGCTTTGAACTCTAACACTGCCAAGTGATGTCAAATAAGAAAACAATTTTTAACTTGTCATGCTGAATAATTGTTGACATTATACTACCATTTTCTTCTACCTTCAGCCTGTCAGCAAAGAACTGTGGGGAAATCTAGCCATCTCATTTTAACTTTATGATCAATATGATCCATCTATTTTCCATTTATAATCAATTAATTTTTTTATCAAATGCATATCATAACAGTTTGTAGTTACTAAAGCTGTTACAGCATCACAATATGCTGACATTGCAATTAAAATTTAAAACAGACATTATTTGATCTTTCTTGAGGGAGAAGAATGCTGATGATGGTGAATTGCAATGACACAGTGAAGAGTTAATCTAAAAAAAAGTTTTTTCTCAATATGTTAATAATTTTTTCCAAATCTCTCTGATTTCTCTGATAATATATGTGATCACATTATAAAATAATCATTAAAACATGTGGTAGAGACTTAATAGTATATGAGTTCTACGCTATTGAGTGATAAAAAGTAAGAAATTTCAATAAATACATATACTCACAGATACCAAGAAATACAGTCTCATCAGTCTACACTAATTTCAAGTAGAATGCTCTAACCTCTAAATTTAGGGGAATCTGACAAGGTCTCATGCTTTCATAAAATTTGGATACTACTTCCTCCCTACAAGTGCTTAGCTTAATAATTACCATATCATTACTGAAATGGCTGCCCTTTCAAGGTCTGTCTTTTTATTAATGTGCTTTTCTGGTAGCTGGCCATTTAAATTTGGCCAGGATGAGCTGTCATGCAGTGCAGTAAGTGGATATTGCAGTTTTCTCCCTCTCGTCTATGCAATACTTTCCAGCTAAAGAGCACGTGAGATTGAAAGGGATTCCTCAGCAATGAAAAATGAAATAATGGTGGCAGAAGGATTTTCAATTTATCAGAGAAAAGGCATAATGAAATCCAGTAGCTGGAAGAGAAGGCAGAGACAGACTTATTAGAAATAGGGTGTGTGGTTTTCACAATGAAGGATAGCTGTCTATTGGAAAAGCATATCTAAAAATGCAGTGAGATCTATACTACCTGGAGTCTTCATATATAAAAATTGATGACTTTTTAAAATATACATTTTAACTTCAGGGGAATATATGAGCCTCTTGTAGATTTTTTTTTTTTTAAGTGATATGCGCTGTTCTGTTCAGTAGATGAAAAAATAAGTGATCACAATAACTGTTTTCTCATTTCCCAGCTGATGAATATATGTTCTACTGCTTCTCAAAACTCACTTTTTAACAAAATGGGGGGGGTGATATGCCTTTATATTTTCAATCTTTTTTATTCCTATCTCTTTTTCATTATTTTTGCCTGCTGAGAAGGAGGTAGAGAACACTTCCTCACCCAGAAAAGAAATTTATATTGGGCAGAAGAAACCGAAAATGTGTTGACATTTAAAATAAATTTTCATTAGAGAAAGGCAAGGAAAAAACCAAAATAGAACACCCAATCTGTAACTGTTTAACTAGCCTTTTATTAAATTCTTTTCATGAAGACCCAGCACAAACTAATCCTAAACATGTGGTGGGTGGCTGACTGGGATCTCTTAAGTCCTGGTCCAGCAACTTCAAATAGAAGTGATAAATGTTCAATTATCTCTACAGTTCAATTATATCTACAGTACGTCAGAAAAAAGATGTTCACTAAACATTCACACACCATTTGATGAGGAGTGGAGATGGCCTTTCCTACCACTAGCTCAGGATTTTTTTCAAAATAGCATTTTTAGAAGGAAGGGTTAATAAGGAGACAGGATGTGTTTTATCAGTGGTATTTTGCTGCACTTTTTTTCGTCATTTCACATGTCATTCCTCCAGCTGATTGTGACTGTTTGAAGGATTATTTTATACATACAAAATGAGTTATCTGAGTTTGTCTGTCCTACTTTTGTGTGTAGAGATCTGGTCTTTTGCACTTACAGAAGTTTCTCATTGATTGTGATCCACAGTCTGTGATGGAAGGGAGGGTAACGGGTCTAGTGAAGAATTTTGAGGGCAATAATTTTCATGGTAAATTTAGATGTTGCTTCCTATAAGAGGTATATTCATGTATGAATGAACCTGTGACCTTTACACTTAATTTTTGATAGGTAAACTCTTCCATTAGATGAAGAAGAGAGACTATTACTGATGACATAGACCACATGCACATTTTGGGTTTTTTTTAACTTAATGGGTTTATATGCTGGGCAGACAAGGAAGTTTTTTTCAATTCTCTTTGTCCAGATATACATAGTATCACCATTAATATGTATGTGCACTTTTATAAAAGGAAACTCCGATGTTTAAATTACTTGTTTATTGATAGAAATGCAACAAGCTGATAGAGGACTTTTTTTTCCCTTATTGAAGTGCTAATGCAAAATTTACAATGTGTTTCTGTGAAAAGAAGCATTTTGGAATTTGGAGTGGTGTGTCATGCCCCTCTCCCCCATAAAGGGACTGCAGATAAAGGATATATCTCTAATTGTAGCTTGAAATAACCCTTTTCAAGTGCTGGGTACAGGGCAGCCAGGCTAACATGGAGCTGATAGCAGGTGGCTGAAGCAGCTGGAGTAGAACTGCCACCTGCTGCAACATCCACCATTAATTAACTAACTCATCATTAATTGCATGGTCTTCTAACTAAGATCATGTGCAATATCTGTATACTATCTAATGAAATCTATGCTCTTGAATGATAAATCTGAGCTCTCAGGGCGACTGTTTATGACCTAATGCTGGAGACACTAGATGTGTGTTTAGAGAGAAGCCAAAATCCCAGAAATGTGGAGTTCACAGAGCCAGATGTCAAGCTGGTTTTCTTGGACACAGTCCCAAGTCAGCTAGCCTTTGGAGTCAGAGGGGCAACATCAATTTTGGCTTGCTGAGAACCCCAGTCTGGAGGCCTGTGCTGAATGCAGCTTCATCCCACCATGGATGATCTGCTTCTCCTGAGACAGAAGGTGATTATCAATCACAAAAGGACCTCCATGCTCTGTAGTTCTTTACTGTAAACACTAATCAATAACAACTCTATTGCTGGCAGTCCAGAAACTTCTGGTCTTTTGGCTCCTGTCAGATGGTGAGGTTTTTGGTTTATTCCTGTACCAGCTATTTAGGGTCCACTTCCTTTTGTTGTGAGTGTCAGTCATTTTGAAGAGTAGCATGAGTCAAACAAGCAGGGGTTGAAGTACCAACAACAGGCATGGCTTTGAAGAATGGCTGCAGAATAACAATTTGGAATTATTTTAGGAGATCTTGCTGATTTCTAATATAGCTCCTTAAATTCTACCTAAATAATAGGTTGGTTATTCCTTAAATATGTGTTGATGGACAGACTGGGAAGATTTTCAGAAATCCAGCTACTGAAGCAGCACTAGCTATGACTGAAGGCAGAATTGTCTCATTCTTTTATCTTGCCAAAAAGGAAGATTCTTTTGCACTTGGAGTAAGACCAGCCAGTGTTCACCTACTGTATGAGCAGTAGATTCCTTTCCTGCAGAACTCATGAAAGAGAAATCCAGGGGAAGGGAATTTTCTCCTTTGTGCCTATTTAGGCACTGAAATCTTAACAGATATGGTTGCAAGTTGGAAACTACTCAAGCAAGCTATCAGTGTAACCCAGTATATTTGGATGATTTAAGACAATATTTCTTTTTTACATTGGGTATGGGCGATGTGAAGTCAGCATTTTTGGGTCCAATTCTACTGCCTATGTAAATCAAGTTCAAGTGCAAGTCGGAAGTTATTGCTGGGGCACTTTATGCAAGTTTTCTGCTTGGCAATTTCTATGACCTTGATTGACTCTCCATCAAAAGCAAATATTGTGGTTTCACTAGAATAAATAATATATCAAGCCTGACCAGCCCAGGGAAATGGCAGGTTTCTGCATTTCAGGTTAATCTAAAGCCAGTAATTAATTTTGATTCTTAGCTGCTGTTCTTGCTATGATGCCAAAATAACAGTTCCGAGGCTGATATATTCATATTCTAATTTTCCAGTAATTAGTGTCCTCTCCTGAAAATAGGTTCTTTTTTCTTTATTTTCAATCACAATGTTTAATTAAAATTCAGAAGGGAAATGCTGCATCATATTTATGGATTGAAGAGTGTATAGTAGAAAATTATTATGATTTTAAAATACAGCTTGCTTAGAAATAAAAAAAAATAGGTGTTCTGAGTTCGATTTATTCTTTGAGTTTGAAACAGAAATTATTATAAATATGTAAATAACTTAATGAAATAAAATTCGTTTTCAATTTTTGTCATTAAAAAACAGAAAAATGAAGCTCAGATTTTTTTTTTAAAAGAAAGTACTGAACAATTGCAAAAAGCAAAAATTGCAAAAAAACTTGAGTATGAAAACCTCACAAATCCAGGTAATGTAGAAATCCTACATGAAAGATAGGAATTTTATTTTTATGTTTATTAAAGGTCTTTAAATCTACAGAGCCAAGGAGAGTGCTGCTCATTGCAGAATTATTTTAAAGAGAAAAGCAAAGCAATTGTTTTGATGCAGAGCATTTTGATATACATTTCTACACCTTCTAGTTCTGATCTCAGTTAAGCTGACAAGCAAGATACTGAGGTTGTTCAAAGCCCTTAACAGGGTGCAAAGGAACAAGATAGTTGTTCTGATTTGCAAATGGAATAGGTATTCAGACAAAAAGTGGTGTTTCATAAAAAATGGTCCTTTCTCATTCTTGCTAAAAATGGGCTTGTGTGTATTTCTGTTTCAGGGATGTGCAGCATTTATTCAGCAGCAGCAGCAGCAATACTGATAACATGTTTAACAGGCAGAGGAGCCTGACCACTGATGTGGGTTTGGAGTATTTTTGTTTGTTTTAAAATCAGTGCATTTTTCATTTAAAAAAAAAAAAAAAGATAAAAAAGCAGAATGTATGGAATGGCATTACATTTTTTCCTCTGCACAGGCTTGAATGACATGACTTGGTCATCAATGGGAGCTTAGTGGGGGTACTTTCAAGAGAAATAATTTCTGTTCTTATGCTATAATGCCCTAGCATTTCCATGGTGAAATCATAGAGTTTCTAAATGATTTTAAAAATTGATGGAAAAAAATAATTTTAATCTCAATGTGTAATTTTTTTCTGAATGCCAGAATAATTGCAGAACAGGCAATCCCTTTTGTGAACCATACTAATTTTGATTTCACCAAGATATATCTGTTAATCTCAAAAAAACCCCCAAAATAAAAAACAAACAAACAAACAAACAAACAAACAAACAAACAAACAAACAAACAAACAAACAAACAAACAAACAAACAAACAAACAAACAAACAAACAAACAAACAAACAAAAAACCCAAACAAACAAAAACCAAACCAACCAAACAAAAAACCCAAAACAAAAAAAAAACCAAAAAAACAAATGAAATGGAGTAAAAAGGCCTTTTAATTATCTGATTTTGTGATATTCAACTTCGTTTGGTCCCTGATTGGGCCCAAGATTGCCTTTTATTCTCAACATGGCCAAACCTTGCTTTTTTGTTTTCAGGTTTCCATACATTATGCTATTTTTTTGTAGCTGTAATTCTTAATCCAGCCTTGGATCCTGCCATGGTATGGCATCTCCCACCTTTCTCAGGGAAAGGATTTATTTCCCTGAAAAATAAGTATTTTTAGCTTTCCTGGTGATATAACCTTCACACAGATACTTCTCTGAAATTGAGGAGTAAATATTCTGGGACATGATTTGAGGATCTTCATGGCTGAGGTTGCTTCTATCTAAAAGAAATCTCCCTCTTTTGTTCTCCAAAATCCACATAGCACCTGGGAAGTGGCTGTCTTAGAGTGCATTTTGTTTTATTATAAATATGTACTGCACCACACCTATGCAAAGGGTTTTTTTTTATCATCATTCAGACTTCTCTGTTGCTCCTCTCCTTTAAAACACTTTCAACTCTGTACTTCTCAGCAATATGATTAGGCATATATTATTATGAGACAAAATGTTAATAGAAAAATAAAGGTTGTTTAGACGACATAGGACTAATTTATTCCATTAATTAGAGTGAAATTTTATGCAGTTATTCAAAATAAGTAGACATGCGAGTTATTCAATCACTTAATAAATTACCATAAAGCCTACTCTAAATCTAATATCTTTCAATTCCTCTAAGATGAACATTCTGATATCAGTGACTTAATCCTCTAATAAATTCCACACAGGCAACTTCACTTTGGCATAAACACAAACAGTAATAGAGTTAATAGGAAGTGTTTTTCTATACCAATTAAATTTGACCTTGAGGACCAGAAAGTCAACTGATATGATGTGGTGTACACTCTTGTTAGGATATTTCATAGCATTAAATCCTATGATGATGCAAATGGAATCCACAGAGAAATAACTTTTTTATCTTTGTATAAACCAGGCTGATATATGATTACTTCCATGAACCTTCCTAAAATTAGTTTGAAAGTTTTCATTCAGGACTTTTGTTTTGAAAGCAAAGGTAATTGCAAGGTACCTCAGTTAGATAAATTTTCTCAAATTATTTTCCATTAAAATGAGATCTTCATAATATATATTTTCAAAAATCTCTATTATCATGATTTTTTTTAGGAAATAATTTATTTGGTTTCTGCATAAATGACTTATTTTGATCTCTAAATTAGAAAAAGATATTTCATTCTGTTCTACACAATGGCTTCCTCTAATGGTTTTATATAAAATAATAGAGGGCTTCAACTATTGTAGTCATTAAGCATCTATTGCTGTTTTATGTCTTGAAACTGTACATCAGCAGTATATGTTATAAAATTAATGGAAAAGTAATTCTACATAGGAGGTATTTTTAAATTAGTTCCTTTTTGAAATGTCACATATTAACAGCCAACTTTTAAAAACCAGGTTTTTCCACACGTTCCTGAGATGTTATTTTCTTTCTTGGCAATTTGACATGGAAATAAAAGTTTGAAACACTGAGATTTTCAGAAGGCAGGGTTTGCTTGTGTTTTGTTTTTTAATCCTCTGATCTTTCTGTAAAGCTTTATAATCTCACAAATCCAGTTCGGTCGTCAGTGTGCAAAAAAAAAAATCTCATAAAGGTTAAATGAAGTGTTTTACACTGTTTAAATCCTGTGTGTAGGTAGTGGGTGGCTGCTGTTTGTTGTGAGGATGATCCCTATTCACTTTTCTCTCAAAGAGCAGCTCTTGTTTAGCACAGAACATGGTCCTACCCCACCCACAGCAGCAATGAATTAGTGGGACTTTGCAGGTTTCCTCATCTTCCTCTCTTTCCTGGACAGCTACAGGTACCCACTTGATTTCTCCTAACTATGTCTGAGAGTCAAGAATCCACCTCAGAATTAAGTGGAAAACGTCTTGTATGTTTTACTGAAATATAAATTAATAAACGTGTCACACCACCATTGTCTCGTGTTAAATGCTGGCCCAGCTATCTAGTAAGTGGAAGCGCTTTAGCTCTTGCCAGCTTTTTGGCTGATTGCTTTCTGGATTCAAACCCATTCAGTCAGGCAAGCAAGGACTGCAGCAACAACTGGATTTAAACCCAAATACTGCAAACTAGACATATTATTTTTATGCTGCATGCCTTCATAACAGTAGGAAGATAGCCAACAATAGTGGTAGTTAATATACATCCTTCTCCTATTTTGAAATATGTTTTAATAATCAATATGATTTCTATATTTTCACATGATATTTTTTAAATAATAATATCTTATTTTTTTCTTGTCGAAATGAGTTGTTCTTATATGTTTTATGAACGTGGCAGCCTATTTAAGATGAATAATTATTCAGAAATACTCTTACATAGTATCTTCTCTTGTGCTAATTTAATCAGAAAAACTGATTCTAACTAAATCTGAGCTCTTCAGAGAAAATAACATTTGGTAAAAAAATTGGATTCAGCAACGGGCATCACTTGTGTCATTATTAATGTTCCACTGGACTAGTATTATCTGTAAAGTAATAGGGGCTTGTCTGTGAATCAATACTGAGGATAGATCTTTGAGAACAAGTAAACCTGGTCATTTTAAAGTGTATTACTAACCCGAATTAAGATTGCGAAATAATAAATACTATCAGAAAGAATTAAAGCCATTTTAAATTGGTTTACCATAATTCACTTTGGAAGACAATAGAATTAAATTTTGTTGAATTCAGACTTCTTTATTTATTTAACCTGGACGGGCCTGTCCAGAGCAGGTCTCCAGTGACAAAGCCTATTAAATGCTCTATGATTTAAATGGGCAAAGCAAAATGTAGATGTGGGACAACCTGCCCTGTGAGTGCTAAAGGCCAGAGTCCTCTTTGTCCTCCCTGATCTTCCCAGGAAGGAGCTGTCTGTCCACTTTGGTGTGCTCTTACCTTCCACTGTGGCTCCAGCTATGGAAAACACGTGGAGGGAGGTGACCTTCCCAGCAGGGCTGTAAAGCTTTCCTTTAGCTCTGTGCTTGGAAGACAACTGTATGCATAACTCTTCCCCTAAATTGTGAGAGCAGTGGATTTGGGTACTGCCTCAAATTCACCTAATAAATCAACGGGAGGAGCTTTCTGAGACACGTGCTCACTGCTCTAAAAACAGGGTGAACGCTGGCAAAGGAATTAAGTGAAGATGCTCCATATGAAAGGGGAGATGGAAACAAAATGTATGTGACGGGACAGGTAGGCAAGTGGGGTCTCAACCTGCTCTAAGGGTGATGGATAACAGACAGACAGATGAGAAACAGCAGAGCTGTGAATGTTCTCCCTGGCTAGGATAAATAGCTGGGGAGTCGTGTATTGAGGGCAGCCAGAGGAGATTCAGTGATAGGAGTAGTGAGTGATAGATGGGTGCACCACCAACTGCACTGAAATTAGAAAGAAGTAGAAATTTCACAGGATTTCAGAGCTACAGCCAAAAGATTTTTGAACTTTTTTTTTATAAGAAGAATAATTTTTGAAGTTTCTGTGTGTGTATATATATATATGTGTGTGTGTGTGTGTGTGTGCGCGCGTGTATGTATATGAATGTGTGTATGTATACATGTATATACATATATAAATAAAAGTACAATACCCTATATTTTCTTCTGCAACTTTTAAGTTGGTTTCAAACAGCAATACCAGAGCTCAATTTTTACTTTTTTTTTTTTTTAATTTCCCCTCAGCTTTCCTTCCCTCAGAGAAAATATAAGGGAGAAGGAAGATACTAAGATTATGAGGGGTGAAGGGAGTCCTTTTCCCAAAGCAATTTTTTAAAGGCTGAAAAAAATAGGCTAATAGTGTTGAAGTTTGATGTTTATTCTAGGAGAGAAAAACCTCCAACTAATAAGAACAGCAGGGAGTTAATTCCAATCTAATTCAAATAGAAATGGATAAATAAATAAGTCACCATGAGAGAGTTTTAGCTATTCAGGAAACTACCAGAGGAAATTGCAGGTTTTGTAGATTTTGAGTCTGCAGACAAGGTTTGTTAACAAGGTTTTTGATGATCTGTCCTATAAACTCTTATTGTTTTGAAAAAATTGAATTTCACATTGTTCTGAAAGTAGAAAGTTTTGGAAAGGAACATGTCAGGTGCAATCAAAACCACCTCAGCAGTAGGAAGCAAGTGATCAGGCAGCAAACAGGAATGCTCTTTGTGAATTCTTTACCTGCTAAGGCAACGCCCCAGCCTCTGGCCACAAATTTCTTGGACAGAAAATTCCTTGGGTGGAGGCAGAGGAGGGTAAATACCAGACAGAAATAAAGAGGGGTGAGGGAGAGGAGTGGGAGGCTTGGGTGGCTGCAGGGCATGAGAGGTTCAGGGAGAAGAGCTGCTGCATGTGTACCTCTAGAAACAGGGCAGGGAAATAGCTGGCAATCCTACAGGAGGCTGCAGCACTGTGTGGCACACGCTGAAACTTAATTTTTCACCATCTGTGTTGTTTTTTTTTGTTTCTTAACAAAGCTAGGAACCTTCCTTCAAGTAAAGACTGGATGTCTGTTGGTGAAAAATGAGTTTTAGTTAAACATCGGGGTCCTCTTTTTTCTTTTTCAGCTCACTAAGTGTAGCACAGTAAAAGGTAACATTCTCTGGCATGTTAGATGGGAAGGAAAACTTGATGAACTAATGATCCCTTCTAGCCTCAAATCTATGAATCTATTACCAGCTTGACTTATCAAGATTAAGTGTTTGTTTGCCTTCTTCTTCTCTTGCGCAGCATGAACAGCAAGGGGAATATTCATTGTGTTCGGACTGCTGAGGAAAAAGTGATATAGAACTACAATCTTAATTATCTTTTAATTTGCTTTCTCCCAGATTTTTTTGGAGCAGTGTCTTAATATAATTACAATTAATACTGTTCTGAGTAAAAAATGCATAGCAGCAACTAGAATTTGGAAAACTGTAACAGCAAAAGCTTGTCAAGTGATTAATGCATGTGTAGGATTTAGGATGGCACATTTTTATAACCTGTCTAAGAAGCACTGACACTGGTGGATAGCAAGCTCTCAAAGAGCAGTAGAAGATGATTATAGATAGGGTCGCCATTGGTTACAATGATGGAAGTACCTGATTAATGACTTGCAACAGTAAAGAAAGACCAGAGATTAAAGTTGGCAAGGCAGTCAGCCTGTGCTGATGGAAGACAGATGGTTTCAGAAGAGGAGACGATTTTTGTAACCCCCAAAAAATGTGAGTGAATATGTGTAATAGAAAAACCGTGTAGAATTAGATTTTTAGTGTTATTGAATGATCTGTGTCACTACTATGGACTTAATGAAAGATCAATGAAGGTAACACAAATAAATGTATCTTACTTAAGAAATTGTACTTTCTGAAAGTTAGGCTGGTACCCTGTGTGAATTAAATGTTCACAAGATGGAAATCAGTATAGTTCAGTGGGATAATGTTTGCTCATAGCATTGCAGAGTCTGTCCAAGGCTTCAGGACTCCTTTTGTGTTGACATCCTGTTTTGTTACCCACCATGTGAATTCAGCATCCACTAAGATAAGCTGGTCTTGAGGGAACTGTAAAGCATTATTAACATCAACATCACAATAACATTTACCTGCTTTGTGATTTCATCATCAAAGACTGCAATATTCACCATATTAACTTAGCACCTACTCTAAGCAAGTAAACTCCCCTCTTAAGCTGTTCATTCAAGAAGGCTCAAGTTTTGTCTTCATGTCAGTAATTGTTTATGCTTCCCTGACCAAGACCCTAATGAGTTTCAAGAACTTCCCTGTTCTGAGGAGTTTCTGATCTATCATGAGTAACAACTTTCTTAGACTAATCATATTCATTATTTCCATTATATCTAACCGGAAATATATGCTTGTAGAAAAAAGTTGTGCAATTCCTGCTCTGTTTCCACATTTGCTTATGGCATTCTTTATTTTTGTTACAAATTGAGGATAGATGATTGGTAAGCTCCATTCATCCTTGAAAAAGTAGCTTGTGCATTTCAGTGCAAGAGCTACAAGGGTGTGATGGCTTTGCTAGGAAAGCAATGTGTCAGGGACAATCTTGTCAATTATCCTACAGTCTTTACTCTCTCAATATCAAAAGAAATTATTGAGGAAGTGGTGAAACTTGAATACCCCAGGAGTCCTTTGGCTTCTCTAGATCTGATTTTAGCTAAGGTAAATTATCGACCATGTGCCAGACATGCCTTGTGGTAATGACAGGAGATAAAAGTCAAGACTGTGATTTCTGCTTGTGCCTTCAACTCTTCACAGTGGTAGCAAAGCTCTCTATGTCAATGGGAGATTCCGTTTTGTAAAATTTGTAAAACAATTCAATTTTGTGTATGAATCCTGAAATTGCTGGAAACCCATTTAGTTGGAAAACAAAGATCAGTGTTGCGAAAAGGTTTTCTGGAATCTGGAATTCAAACTGAGCATGGCTTTTGATTTTCTTTCTTTTTTTTTTTTTTTTTACTTTCCCTAATTAAAAACTATTACCACTTCTTCTTTGGGGTTGTTGTTACTTTGCTGTGCCTAAAGAGTTTGATATATCAGACTGTAATATTATCTCTGGTCATCTCCTGCTGAGTGTGTGCATGCTTAATATCTGTAACCTGTGGTGTTTGAATAAGGGTTAGGTGGTTTTCCATATGACCTAAGAATTCATTGCATTACCAAATGAAGTTCTTTCACTTATACAAACAGAAATAGTTAACTAATAATACTTACATTGTTATTTTAATAAAAGAGGTGGAAAAATTAAAACATAGGCTTGATTGTAAAAGCAGTGACAACTTTAAGGTTAAATCCAGGAGAGTACATCTGAAGGATGATGTTGAACTGTCTGTTTTGGATATAAAACCAGATGTATATTTACCAGTACATGCACTTTTTCCAGTTACCAGAGCCCATGTACTGCTTTGAGTACAAGTATGGTTAAATGGGTTAAAGGGTGGGAGAACAGCTACAGGTATGAAAAATTTTATTTGCTTTAAGTGATAGATCAAAAATTATAGCTGGTACACACGTATGATTTACTTTCTTTGGAGGATCAAGAACAGGAGGCATTGCAGGAGAGAATGGTGAAAGCAGTACAGTTTTCTGTACTAAATTATGTGGATTCAATTGATGCAGAGAAATTGAAGAAATGCGTTGGCTCGTGTTAAAAGAAGTAGTTGCATTCTGCTATTGAAAATGGATTGATGTGCCTGTGCTTTGAAGCAAAACCAGGGATGTGCTTTTAGAACTCTCAGTGATATTGGTTCATGTGTGTTCAGTAATTCCTTAGATCTTTAGCAAATAATTCCCACAAAGAGACCGTGTTCCAGTCCAAGGAGTGCCAGTGCTGCAGCCCCCAGGGATGATGAGACTGTGGTGGACATGGGCTCGGGCACCCTGAATGAAGACCACAGTCTCTCCAGCACTCTGTAGTGTAAATTTCAGAGGGTGACAACACATGCAGGAGGATTTTGGTGCAGAGGAAGAAAGCAGCAAGATCAGGATTTAAGGTTTGCAGCATGCGTTTGAAGAAGGGATGTCTGAGATTCATTACTATAATTCTCTATTTTCTGCTTTGAAAATTCCCCCAAGATTTAGATTTCTATTTGTCCAAAGTAGCTGAACACCTGTCAATGTATCATCCCTCTCCAGTACTTCTGCTGGACATTGAAAATTCTCTAAGCAGATGCAAAGCAGTTGTGTGTAAGTCTGGCAATTCATGAAAGTGTGGGAGATTTGCCTTCATGTGAACTCTTCCATTGATTAATGTAGGTGTGATCAATCTGATCTCTGTGAAAGGCACTGGCATCATTGTGTTTAAGTGTGTAGCTCATATTTCTATCCAGGAAATTCAGAGCAGGCATCACTTCCAAAGAAGAGAGTATTTCATAGCTCATCTTGTCTTATGTTTTCTGAGAGTGTTCAGACTCTAACAAACATCCTGTGCAAAGAAACCCAACAATTCATGGTTATAGCCTGCCATAAATTGCAAATGCGATGAGACCACTGGCTTCTGATGGAAAGGGCCTTACATGATTTGCCATCAGAAGGGATTTTCTATAGGTGTCTACACTGAACTGTGCTTCAGATGGGAATGTTTTCTTGGATCCAATTCTGAGCTTTTCCTAGTGGGTGATTTTATGGAGCCCCTCCAACCTTTATATGAAATAGATATTTAAATGAGACATTGGAGGAGGTGATTTCATTAAAAAGAAACCAACCAAACAAAAAACCCACAAAAAAAGGAGAAACAAACAACAACAACAACAAAAAAACCCAAACAAACAAAACCAAAATAAAACCCCAGAAAACAAAAACAAACAAACAAACACAAAACAAGCTCACAAAAAACCAAACCAACAAACAAAGAAAACCAAACAAAAAAGCCAACCAAACAAAAACCACTTAAGGCAACAACTACTTGAAGTACCGACCATAATGTATGTCAGAACCATCAGACTTTTGGTTTTAGAGGCTCTTTGCCTGTCCTAAGGTCTAGGGTGAGCCATATATATATACTATTCCAGCTCAGGTCATTAGTAGCTATTTCATTAGCAGGTTTTGTGCTAAAGCTTATGAAAATGTTTCATACTTGTGCAGACTCCTTTCTTTCTTGTCTCTCATACTAGGGAATGATACAGAGGTTTATTTTGTTTGGTTTGGGGTGGTTTCTGTTGATGTTTGTTTTTGTTGTAAAACAGCCACCTCACTAATCAAGCAGTTAATTTTTATCTAACCAAGAATAAGGCCAAAAAACTAGCCAATAAAACCAGATCCAAAACATGTAGAGATATCCTTTGAAGCCTACCTGCATATTTGTCTCCATTTAACTCCTCTTACTCATTTATCTATTTACAAGCAACTATTGTGTAATATATAACAAAAAGAGTATTATTATTCTGGTCAGAATAGCAGGCAGAAGTGAAAGGTACTGTCTGTCCTACCAAGTTACACAATTCAAAGACTCTTTCCAGCTTAACCTGTCTTTTTCTCCTTTCAAATTATATCACTTGATGCCTGCAAGATTGCTGTGCTCCCTGGTGTTAGTGCCTACCTCTGAAAATTTCACCAAGCAGAATTTACAATCTTCCAGAGGGAGATAAGACCAGCCATCACTGCAATCTTTAGATTATAGTTTTAGCTGTTAAAAAATTCAAGGTGGTTGGCCCCTTGCCAACCAACACATTAGCACAAACTTTATGCATTAGCTGTTTGTATCAAAACAATTCAGACTTGAAATGTATAGATCTTCCAAGAGGAAGTTTCCTTGATATTTATGTTACTAACCTTTGCAATTTTGTTTTGCTCTTTGAGAGAGTGTAGTCTCTATAAATAACAGAGGTAAAGTTCCAGGCTTGTAATCAGTCAGCTGTTATTTAAAGGAATTGAAAAGTGCTGGTTTCAAATTCAGACCCAAAATAAGTATCAGTGTCTGACAAAGCTGCAAGATTTCCTGCAAAGCAAAATTTAGTGTCTTTATTTAAGACAGTAATTTCTGGAAAACTCTAGACACAACTGTGCTTAAAAGACCACAGTGAATTTGTCGATGAGTTGCAATATTCTCAAGGGCCTGTTTCTCTTCTGACTGTGAGTCTATTTGGGCATATTTACCTTTATTATATATTATTATAAAGGTATTTATACCATACCTTTATTATAATGTCATTGACATGAGAAAAGTGCTAATTTGACCTTTGATTTTATTGAGAAGTATTTATGACATATAAGTGAAAATTAAATAAGCTTTTTCAGTTTAATGCAGACAGACCAATCCACCTGGGCTGTGCAAAGCTTTTGCAGATAGCTTAGCACAGAAGACCCCATCACTGGAATCACTTCTTGAATGAAAGAGAAGAAACTGTTAATACAGTTTATACAGAGGTTTTCTTTTACTTCTTCCTAAAATAAGTGCTTAAATGTAGCCTCAGAAGAGGATTTTGTATATATGTAGCAACTCCAAATCATTTTTATCTGTAGCATTCTTTCAATCAGAGAAAACTCCTTTTTTCAAAGCAATCAGAGAGAGAAAAACAGTCATAATCAACCACTAAGGTGTTTCTGATGCCCTGATACTCTGCTTTCCTTCCTGTGGTTGGGTTTGAGAATATTTATCGTCCATGAGTTTGACCCTCAGAAGAATGACTGAAGTTAATTCTACTTTTCCACAGCTTCTGGCTCTCACCAGAAGTACTTTGTCTCTGACTGTTGCTTTTGCTCTTAGGCAAAACCTAGGAAACCTGTTGTTGTGAGGAGATCAGAACATGTGGTAGGCATCTAAAGGGAAAAAAATTAAAAAATACTTATTCTGTTTTATCCATTCTACACCAGATATGTCTTTTGAAAAAGGAGGTTGCTGCAAATGCACTCTTTGACTCTGCATTAATAACATACAGGCTAAAATGCAGATGCTTAATTAAATTACCATAGTAATGGTAATTAATGGCAATTAAATGACAGTGGAATAACTTAGGTAGGGATGTACCAGTGCAGGTTACACTGTTCACCATGCTTCAACTCAAACACACCAACTAACTAAGCCAAGTTACTCAGCGATTTGGTCATGCAAGTTTTGAATATCTCAAGGAATGGAGTCTGCTGTTTAATCACAGACATTGGGTTGGATTCTCCTTTGCATTTTGCCTCCTGCAATTCTCAGTGCCTGAGCAAAAGGGACTATGAAATGCTTCAGGACTGCAAAGCATTTTGTACATGTACTTTGCAGAGGCCTTAAAATCTGAAGTTCATCAAATCCTCAAATCTTCCCTCAGTCTTAAAATTTAGAGACATCTATGGCATTTGACCACTGTAAGCTCCTCAGGGGAGGCATGGACTGTGGAGTTCCTGTTCATCTTGAAAAATGCTTCTCTTTTTCTTTTTTTTCTGAAATTCTTCTTTGAGGAGTTGGTAGTGGCCTCTTGACCTGAAAATATCTTCCACTTCCATTTTAAGACCTATAATCTTTCTTCTAAGAAGCCTAGCTGCAAGGCATCTGCTTTCTCTGATAAAGGATCTACCATTTATTTCATTACACTGCTGCTCTGTCCTGAAGGTTTGTAATCGTCCTGGTGATGTCAATGCAAATTCCCTCTGCAAGTCTCAAATTGTAGAGATTTGTGGTAAGCAGAGACAAGATGAAATAGTGATCACACTAAAACAGGGTATATTGCACTATGGTTGAGGCTTATCAGAAAACGTTTTTGCTGGTTTTAGGGCAATGCAATAAGACAGTTAAACCTTTGGGAAGGTGTTCGTTTCCACTTTGATGCTTGTAAGAATTAAAGGTGCTAAGAACCTTCCAGGATGAAGTCTTTAGAAAATTAGCTCTCAATTTACTCTTATAATGAGTCACCCTTGTTGATTTTTAAAGAAAACCCTTGGTTTTTTTTTTTACCTTAGCATTTAAAGAGTCATGATAATTGGTTTAAGGGATGTCTATATAATACAATGGTATTTCCACTTAGATTTAAATTAAGATATATTACAGTAAAATTCATCATCTAAAAAAAGACCCATTGGGAGAATCTAGTCTCACATTTTGAATGAAAAATATTTTACTCTTGTTTCCATTTTTGAAATAAAATTGACATTTCACATGTTATATCTGGGGCTATGGGTCAGCAGCATCACAGTTTCTTCTCTGTCAGATATTTGCATGACTCTTTTCCTTGACTCTTGCTGCTGGTCCCTGGTATAGTGCGTGGGCTAAAGCGTAGATTGTGAGGACTGGGGGATTCTACAGACTGCTCCCAGCAGCCACTTCCCTCCTGCTGCTCCTGACTACCCCTCCATGCCCCTTCCCAAAACTGTTTGTTTATATTTAGGGATGCCATAGGATTTTGTAGCTTTGCTATAAATCAATATTTCACAGTTTCACCTACAGTTCTGATCCTCAAGGAAATGTCAGGGAGGTGGAGTGTGCATTTTGGAGGAACTGAAGATGGAGCGGGAGTCCAGACTTTCAGAGGCAGAGGGAGAAAATATTTATTGGGTACCTTACATTTGTTTCAGTCAATTACATGCATCCAGGCAAGAGGAAAATTGGCCACAATACAGATACATCCTGCTGAGAAAACCTTAGAGGTTTTAAAATCCAGGCTTCCCCTTTATCTGTACCTGGATGTCCACCCCGTCCAATAGCACCGTTGCTGTAAGAGGTTGGCTCCATGTAGTCCTTCAGGGCAGAGCACTGCAGCCTGCTCTCACTGTCAGCACAACCTGGTGTTCCCAGGTTCTCTCTCCTCCATATACTCAGACGTGCTTGACCTTACTTTGTAAACATAACATGGCAAAAGTCATGAGGATGATGTTGCAGGCTAAAAAAGAATGAATATGTGCAGTACTTCATGCTGTCATTTTTTATTACTTCAAATGTCAGATCAGTCTTCATTACATGCAGGACTAAATGCATCCTTGCTTGCCTTCCCTAGTGGCATTTTCTCCCAACCTCTCTTTGTTCTGTATTTCTCATCTCCTGGATCTCAACAGCTTTCAGCCTGGTTAGTGCAGTGATATTCCCCTCATTTTGTGTAGTTTAGCAGGCCAAATGTATGAGCCACTATTCCCGGCTTTATTGTGCTTAAACCCGTGTCTGTATTGTAGCAATGAACTGAGAAGTTCTGTGATATTATTTCTATTATGATGAATTAAGCCAACAATTTTTTTGCAGTTTCCCCAATTTACCCCTTCTCTGATAATTCAGCCTAAAAAAAGTACAAGGGATGTATCTTTTCATCTTCTATTTCAATAGTTTCTCTACATTTATTTTCTAAGTTTTTGTATCTTATATTTCAGTAATTATTTCTCCTGATTTGTTCTCTTATATTTTATTGGTATCTCCAGTCTTCTAAGCACTTTGGGGTGCATAAAGCAATTCACAAATGCAATTAGAGATAAAACACGCACAATGAAATAAAGACATCATAAAGTATTAAAGTAAATCTTAGTGGTCTCATGACTGGAGTCATGGGACAACATTAAAAGCTTGTTTCTTATTCAAAAATTACCCTGGGCTACAAAACTATCTCATTGAAGATAAATGCTTCTGTGCTGAAATGCTGAAGTTCAGGACAGAGGGGTTCACCTCCCAACTCTACAAAAAATTTCCTCTTACGCTCCCACTTGAACAATGGAAGAATGCTTTTTTTTTTTTTCCCACTCTCTCTCCAAAAGCTTTCGTATTTGACTAAGATTTATTCGGCATAGTGGTTTTTTTCCTTACCAACAAAAAGAGGAACGTGTGTGTTTCTGGGGTCGCCAAGTGAAGTTCTCGATCTGATGAGGAAAACAGCTCAGGAGATGTTCTTGTTAAAAAGGTCTTCTACAAGGCCCAGAGATGATGACAATTAACTCCTCTGCTGCCTCCTTGGCCACACCATAGATTTTGTGTCTTGAAGCTACACTAAATTGTAATAAAATGGGCAGTGAGAAGTGTTTCCCTTGGCTACACTTACATAAGAATGTCTTGTTTTGCAAGTTCCTTTTGAGTGATTTCTGTTTCTAGTACGTGTGCAGAAACCTCCCCAGGCTGAGAGAACAATTTATCCATCTGTCCTTCCTGGCACCTGCCTCCTGCAAGACTCCTCATCCCTCTTCTGTCACCTAAGTGGAAACCTGTCCAATTAAATATGGGAGATGACTAGATTCTTGTCACATGCTGATTAAACTTCAGTTTCCAAAACAAAGGACTATTCTCCTAGGCTTCAGTGTAAAAGAATCTTGCCATAATAAACAGGTGTAGTGAAATTCTTTATTTGAACGATATTACCAATCTAATCTGAAAATCTAATTCTCTTAAATTAGTTGTTATTTCATATTTATCCTGAATGGCTCGAGAATGCAAATCAATAATTCTCACTATCATAGCATATTGCCAATTAGTGTTTGAGTAGAGGAAATTCTTATGATTTCCTAGTTGGGAATATAGATTTGATTTGTTTCACAGAACTGAATAGGTGAAAACATGTCTTTCAGTTAATGTGTGTAATTCAGGTTACTCATACTGCATTATGCAAGAAAGCAAAGCAGGGGGGAAGAAAAAACCAGCCTGATCAATAAAAGACATTTCTTGTTTAAACCTTTTTGAGGAGTAGGGAGGTTAGTTATTTTCTTTTCCATACCCATTCTTTCGCAGTTCAGTCCAGCGAGATAACATCTTAAAATGGATTATATCCACAATGATAAATGGAGGAGTTTGTATTGATTGACTAAAATCACACTATAATGACATAATTAGTCTACTTATGAATTGTCTCTATGGAAAGTTAAAAAAAAAGACAGTATTAAAAAAAAAAAGGGCTCCTGCTTGCTCACTGAATACTGAAAAAACGAAATCCAGGCAACATTTCCAGGTAGCATTATGACAGAGACTTTGAAAATACTCATTTTTACATTCTCCATGGTTACTCACACAGATTTCCATTGTGCATTCTCATTCCACCTGTAGAGTTCTTTGACTCTTATCCAAGAAAGCACTTAAATATTTACTGAGCATTTGTGGTTGTTGCTTTTTTTCACACCCAGTTCTCAAAACGCTGTGTTTGGGTGATTAGACCACCTCCTTATCAGAGCACAGGGCTAATGCATCTACTGGTGAGTTCTGTTGTGCTGGAACAAAACATTCCTTCAGTTTTACAGTGAGATTAGCATCTGCTGTGGGGTTTAACATCCCAGAGAACTGAGAGCCAAGCATACACATTGATACTGAGATTCTAGAAACAATGCAATTGCTCACTTTCTTCTCATGCTACACCAGCTTTGTTCATTTGCAAACTGCATGATAATAATGTGAATCCTAACTCGTGAGTTAATAGTAGGTGACAGGAAGGAAAAGAGTACTGCTTAAAAATAAATTAAAAAATAGCAAGAGCGAAGGGAACAAAAGACTGTTTGATCAATTGAGGAAATGCAGCAAACTGAAATAATGAGGCAAGCTTTTTTGTGAAGTTCTGAAAATGAGCCTTCAGAGTATCCCTTTCACCTTTTTCGTTTATTAAAATAATGCTTACCCGGGAGGTAATGAAGATGACCCTGAAGTTTTTAAAAGAAAAACTGGTTTAAGTAAGCCCTTAGGATACACCTTATTGAAATTCTTGAACCTTATATTCTTATTCTGAGTGAAAAGTGGTGATATTCTAACCCTTGTAATCATAGCCTGATAATACAATTTTCTAGCTAAACAGCCACAGTGGAAAGTATAGAAGAAAGGTATACTCAATCTCCATACATATATTCCATCAATGATGTTGTTTTTTGTTTTAGTTGTTTTGGTTTTTGTTTTGTTTTTTGTTTTACTAATTATCATGTTTAACAGGGTTGTGAATATACAGCTTCTGTTTATGGCACTGACTGTCTTTAGCTGACTTAGGTAGTCAATCTGAACTCTAAAAATATGGAAGAAAATTCATCCAGTGCAGAATTCAGGTATGGTGAGGAATGAAAAGTACTCAGTGATAACTGAAATTAGGATATCATTGTCTACTGATCACCCAATTACTATCAAATTGTGGCACAAAATATAATTCCACTATACTCCTGAATTGTCCTTGAAATTCTATCTCCTTCACAGGTCTGAGTTGAGGAGGAGGGACTGTATCAACTACAGAAAGCTAAAACCAATCCACACACAGCCAGACCTGTGAGGAAAAGCACATTTCAGAGATGAGAACCGAGGGAGAATTTATTCTTCTCCCTTTTAGTGAAAAGACCTCGTCTTGTGTGCCTTTTCTCATGATCACAGTGATGTCTATTTATTCATAAAGATAACAAATGTTGTATTCTACATAACCCAAGACAACCTTTGGCTTTTCTTAGAAGCAGTATTGCAAGCACAATGATTTGGAAGGGGAGAATTATTTGGGTATTTTTGGGTTGTCACTGACCTGTGTAAAAAGTTTGCCATCTGTCACTAGCTGAAAGCAGAAAACAGTAAATATGACTCCCTTTTTGCCTCCTGCTCAGAGGTGTAAGCCTTAAGCCACTACTTAATTTGGAAGCAAGAAGCTCAGAAGAAGGACATTCTGATTCCTGATTTTTATAGGCACATGGTTTGGCAACAGCACATCCAAAGTCTTCCTAGGGAGGTGATATTCTTGAGACACTGTTCAGCCCAGTTTGTCATTTCTGGAATTTTGTGCTGGTCTCATAAAGTTTCTGAGTTGTTGATGTCTCTCTGCTATGAACCCCGAAACCTTGTGAGATTTGCCCATAATGAGAGTAATTTCTTTGCTGTTGTGCATGATTTTTAGGCAGCATACTGAGAAGGGTTTTAATGAAGACATCACTTTAAAGTAAGCTACTACCATCTGTTCTGCCCTCTAATTACAAATAGGGAAAGGAGAGAGAGAGAGAGAGAGATAATAAC
Source organism: Pardalotus punctatus (assembly GCA_013400915.1). Classification (NCBI taxonomy): domain Eukaryota; kingdom Metazoa; phylum Chordata; class Aves; order Passeriformes; family Pardalotidae; genus Pardalotus; species Pardalotus punctatus. Next base: position 928,338 of record VZTX01013222.1, read on the forward strand.
TTACAATTGCATCACAGACACAACAAGGATAAAGAAGTGACATAAAGGTGTGCAAGTCTCCAAATATGGCCTGTATTACTTATGCTGCTTTCATGATTCATATACAAATGGAAGATGAAACTGTTCCCTTGTGAAAGGAAAAGCTCCCTATGATAGTAATTTGTTTTCAGGATATCTGAAATGCCATGTCTGTACCAATATATACCAATGTGTTCTGTTTTGGTGTCAGTCCTGGGGAAAGCTATAGATGAGAGTTGTGTGTGTTTGAGATAAAATAAAAGTTAAAAAAGATGATCTGGTAGGCAGTGGATTGAGACTCCAAAGAATTGAATTCAATTCCAATTTCGATTAAGTTCAACCTAAATAAACAACAATTGGGTGTCTGATTTCAGACATAACTCCAGATTTGATGTTCTGTGAGCCTTATGTAGTGATTTCTGGTACTTGTAATGCAGGAACAACAGCCCCATTTTGCACAGGAGTGTTGCCAGGATTCTGCCAATTTAATGTCCATGAATCAGGAAGGCTCTTGCCTGACAGGAAGCATGTAAGATGCACTAAGGTACGAGGGCTTTGATTTGATTCCCTGCAGCCTGTTCTGCCCTGCTCATGGCACCAGAGTGTGCTGCTTCCCCTGTGGTCCTTGTACCTTTGCAGCAAACGTGGGCTGGGCTGACACTGAGCAATGCTCCTCAAGCCCTCGGTGCTGGCAAAACCACATATCCTTGTCCCAAAGGGGCTGCCCAGCGCGGTTCACACTGCTGCAGTGCAAAATCTCCTGTGGTTGTCATGTTAATCAGAATATTCTGACATGAGAGGGGTGGCTAAGCAAGGAAACATCAGCTGCTTGAAGACTCTCTTCTCCCTGATCATCTCGGAGGTGTGAGGGCTCAGAGTCTCTCTTTCTCTCTCTCTCAAGGCACTGTGCTGAGGCTCCTGGTTGCCAATTATTCACTGCCTTAAGCTGGGGAAATGATGACCTCCTGAAGCAAATTCCTGCAGGTCCTGCAATATGTTTATGCATTTACTTAATCAAATTATTAGAGGATTTATCTGAAAGCGTCTGAGCACACCGCACAAACTGAGCAGGAACAAATTCCCATTTGATGCCAGAAAACAAATTCAAAACCACATAGCAAAAAGGAGTCTTGGATGATAGTTAATGAATCCTTCCTGTCAGGAAGGATCAGTTTGTATTTGATCAATGTGGGCAATCAAATAATTGTGTATTCAGGCACCTTTTCTTAAATATCCATTGGTGATTAAGTGGTACAAAGCATGGTGTTCAAAGGGAGGAGAATCAGACCTATAGCTTTTCCCTTTTTTCCATTTCTCCAGTTCCAGCCTGAAAATCTGTGAATGCCTATCTCGATTCCCAGCTGTAAATGGGTCCATTACATCCTCTACCAAAATATTGACAATGAAAAATGGAGCAGAATTCTCTTTCTTTCCATCTTCTTCCCCCCACCATCCCCAGTAGTAAAAGTGAGCAGAACAAATTGTTCGAAGACACGGCCACTCACCAGTGTGCAAGTACAATCAAGTATTTGCGACACTGTGTGTTTAAGCAAAAGAAGGCATAACATGCAGACCTGCCCTCACCAGCAATAATTTTCTGCAACCATATGGTGCAAGGGGATTCCAGCCACGGTGAATGCTCTCACATCCTTGTTTCAGTTAATGTCTCAGCCTCAGAAGGGATTGCAAGCCTGGATTTAATCATGTTTCTAAAACTAGTTGAACTCTTAAGCACTATAGGAATGCAAATTACCATTAAGTTTGAATCCTGAACATAGAGCTCAAGGGGTAGTGTGCTCCTTTGGTGCATTTCTCTATATGTAACTGTGGCAGATAAAAGATGGTGCATAAAAACTTCCCAGCCAGCACATAAATATACATCTTTCAGCTTTTCCTTTAATTATGGAAAAGGCAGACTCCAGGACGATCCTGTGGAAATATACTTACCAGGAAGCATGGAAATCTTTCTGCATTTGTAAATATGATTTTGGTTCTTGACTGAAATGCCATCCTAGGATGGGGCTGCTCAGGAGACAGGCAGGTGCTGTTCTTCACACTGCTGCAGACAAAAGATATTTGTATGGCTATGAGCCTTCTTCATACACAGCTCATTGCTGCTGGGAGCAAAAACCAGTGGACATAAATTGTTCTGAGGTTAGGGCGAGTCTAAAGTACCACAGAACGAATGAGGTGGGAAGGGAGCTCAGGAGCACATCTGGTCAGAGATCCAAAAGGAGCTACACCAAGCTCTCTAGCTTTACATTCAGTGAAAGGGCCCAAAATTTTGGTGTGTACTGGGATTAAGGAAAAGAGAGGAATGGTTTCATAGCACTTCTGACACCTTCCTGGAAAGAGATGTGCTCTAAGTCTGCCTCACAGCTCCCCTGAGACAATGTGCTGTCTCTCATAAGAGAATGTGTATTCTGAATATCAATGTCGTTTTGTAACAAAGGTTCTTGATTGAGCTGTGTGAGCAATATTCCTTTACATAGCTGAGAAACCTTCACAGTCATCTAATTCCCCAAAATGGAGATTGCAAGGTCAACCTGCTTCAAACAGAAAATGAAACCGGTATTGAAAATAAATGTAAATGATAAATGATCTTACTATTTCTGTGTTATATTTTTCTGCAGTCAGCAGACCATAGCGAAAAAATCACCTTGGATTTACTTTCTGGTTCTCTGCAAACACAGAAATTAGTTTGTGAGACAAATACTTCCAGGAGTCTCTAGTGTACAGATAGTATGTCCCTAATATAAAATATTTTCCTTTATCTGCATCTCTCCAATAAAAGAGGGAAAGACATTTTATATCTTTCTGTGTAACAAAATATTTTGATGGTCAGCAGTGGTACTAATACTGTAAAACTATTTTAATGCTCCAGGTAGCAGTATTAGCTTTTTTAGTTCTAAGTGAGACATCAAATAGAAAGGAAAAATACTTCCTAAAATGTACAGTACTCACACTTTTTGGATTAATTGTTTGGATCTATAAATTATGTCAAAGAATATAGGGTGCACAGTTTACAGGACAGCATTATTACTGTTATTATTACTGTTATTATTATTATTTCTGCTCTGCTAATATACTTGTAGAATAATAGAAAATATTTCCAAGAAATTATTTTGAGGTTACTTTATTTGTTTCTGAACTTGCTCAGAGCTCAGAAAAAAAAAAAAAGAATTTTTAGGTGGTCCATGGGAATAAAAATATTTTTATTCTTTATTAAAGAATAAAATTTCTGTTTTGTTTTGTTTGCTTTTTTAATTTTGATGTATATTTTGTTGCTGAACATATCAACATTGGGCAAACATTATTTCAAGGACAAAACTTAAATAATTTTTTTTCCTGTTTTATAAGGATAAATGCTAATTAGGTTAACAATTTTGTGGGCTGGGTATTCAAACTGAAATAATTAGCTTGAAAATTATTGCAGGAAAGAATGGCACCTTATTATTTAACAGAGCAGATCCATATGTTTGTTCAGTCATAGTATATTTTGGCTAGGAAGAGCAAAATAACATTTCATTTATTATTTATTTTTCTATTTATTTTTCTATTAGCTCTGTGTACTAGCTCATTTTGCACAAAGTTGTCTTCTACTTCCCTCTGCAACAGCAAAATAATCCCTCAAATATCACCTACATTATTCCTTTGCTTTCTGTGCTGCTTTAAGGCTCTGAGAGACTACACAGGCAGACTCCATACACAGTTTGTATGAAATGTTTTTGTAAATATAAATTTCTGTGTTTTATGCAGTCACTTTTGATTCTTATGTATGAGGGTTTGAATATTTCACTGTCATGAATCTGTGCTCGCTTTCCTCATTATACAGCAGTCATAAATGTAAAAAGAAGTTATAATGTTGGGAGAGGAAAAATGAAAATGGAGAAGGGAAGATAAAAAAATTCAAATGTATGAAACGGTATACTCTAGGGAAGGGCATATTTGTAAGAATAGCAAAGTGAGTTTTTCCTCAAATATTTCTGCAAATACTTAATGGAAAGTAATAGCAGTTGAAAGAATATTACAGTGAGAATAAAGTAAAATTGGAAGCATTTTAAGAAAAAAAAAATCCTGACTTTTTGAAAATAAGACTTCTTTTCCTTCATAATTCTAGAGCTGCTTGGCAAATAGAAGGTAGTTAATATATGTGTTTCAGATTTTCTCAGGTTTTTTCTAACCCTTAGAATCTGATACAAATTCTTTCTAAATGTGGAATGGCTAAAGTAATGGGTTTAGTTCAGTTCCCTCAGCTGTAATGAAAAAAAAGTGAAAAATCAGGCTTTGGAAGCAAGGAGAGAGCCATAACCGATGGATATTGCCCAGTCTGAGCAGCTGCATAGCACAGTTTAACATTAGATCAGGGTCTGGGAGGGAGTGAATGAAGCAGTCCTCTTCTCAGGTGCTTTGACATCTGAATTATTGTCTTGAAAACTGGTAGTTCCAATGCTATTCCCAATACTCTTCCTCCTCCTCTGCTTGCTCAGGTTAGGGAGGAAGGGATAATTTTGTTCTCAGATCCTGTTTGATTTTTAATTAAGGGCTATGTACTCTCAAGAAAGATCCGTGATTATTAATCACAGACGGAAGGAGTCACACAGGCTTCGAACAGTGGGCGAAGCTCAATATTTAGAGAACTTGCTCTGGGGAAAATCACCCAGGTCCCTCTCCCTGATTCCCAACTCCTCCCCTGCATCTGTGAACATCACCACAAATCAGGCCCTGGGGTAATTTCATGGGCCGATCCCCCGTTTAGACACTCAGAATTTTTTCACGAAGCCCAAGAGCCTTTTTCTCAGAGCTGACATCTCAACATGATAATGAGAACCTTCTCTATTTCATCTGAGAAAGTCCAACAAGGAATTGAGACATCAAACACACGGGAGAAGCTTTCATGTTTGGAAAGCTGACTGTTCTTCTAACATGTCTTTACCATATTTTGTTTTTTTCTAGAGAGAAAAAAAAGAAGCATTTACCTCTGCAAGAGGGTTAATTATATAAATGAAGCACTTTCTATTCTAAGATAGAAGATTAATGAAATGAAAACTTGGGACCTCTTTAAGGCTGATCCAAGGGGAAATAAAATCAAACACAGCATAGGCCAATTGGCTGAATGTGTTAAGTAAATGTAGAAAGGAGAGAGAAAAATTGACAATGCACAGGAGATTGAATAAATAAAATAAATTTTAAGAAAATGCAAGTTGATGATGACTGTACATTCATATGTCTCTCATTCATATTTCAATGTACATTTGGGTGCTCCCAAAGCAGAAAGCAGCTATTTGGAATGGAAACAGTTTGTGAAGAGTTGACAGGCCGAGTTGATTTAAGGGGCTCAGAATGAGGCAATTAGCAAAAGGAAAGTATAAAGACAGGTAAATGTTTTATTAACTCTTGAAAAAAAACCCAAAAGCCAACGAAATCTTTCCCCAGGTGTGGTAAATGCTTTTTCTCAGACTAATTTTCAGTGTGGCTGGGAAGCAGGATACAGAGTTCAGTATCCTGTGTACAAATACTTCCATTATGTCCTTTGTACCCATTTGAAGGCTGCATAGTGGAAATTGCCCTGAGCCAGAATTTATTTGGATCTTTCCCCCCAGATGAGGAAGTGATGAACAGGAAACAGCTATTTTTCTCTCAGAGAAATCTATGACCACAGCAGCCACTCTGAGGGGAAAAACCCCATCCCTGCAGATTCATCCTGGGTCTATTGGATCTGCCTTATAAACCCATAAAGAAATCCTCATTCAAATTCATGACTGCTTTCATAGCTTTAGCTATGAGATTATAGAGGTGCCCTGAACTTCTGCTCTCATTTAAGAAAACATTTCTTGTGAGCATTGCATTGTGGAGATGTACTACAAAATGTGAATCCTGAAGGTGCCCAAATCAGGCAGATGATATAAAAACCCCACTAAATCTATTTTACGCCTTTTGGGGTCTAACTGATGCTTTTCAAGCCCTCATGTTAAATTTCACAAGGGCCTGGTCCTGTTGGTGTGCATTAAACTTGCTGTGATGAGACCTGAGCAGAGCACGCCTCCACCTACACAGATTGAATCCAAGGGCATTTAGGTTGAGGAATTTCTGGATCCCTTCAGTGGTTTGAGACTACTTGGCTGTGATCAGTGAAAGCTGCCAGCGCCTTTGGCTGTACCAAGGGAGATTTACCCAAGGACATAACTCTTGTGACCAAGAGAGGTCACAAAACTTCAGACTTTGTGTGCAGATTATGCCCCTTTTGAATCCACCTTAAGATCCAGTAAGAAATTAAGTAAAATTTGTCTTTCTGGAGTATTTGGGTGCTGACTCCTGAATTAACATTTTTCCTTCCCTCTGTTTTTGGAGTGGCTTAGGTAAATTAGGGGATTCTTCTGCTTCTTCCTTTTCTCTATTTTAATCTTCTTTTTCTGGAGAAAGGAATAGTTAATAAGGAATAGAATAATTAAACCACGCAAGTTGTTTAATGCCCTTAATCGCATGGTCAGTATAGCTCTCAGACTGAACTGAGAATGCTTTTTAATGTGTAACTTTTATTTTGTTACTTTGTTTTGGGCTAAGTTTGGCTGGTAACACTACACTTCCTAATTTTTTTATGTATAAGAAGCTTTTCTTGTGTTCTGAAGACTATATTTAAGCTTTTTGAAATCATGGGAACAAAACCAGGAGTCAACATCCTCTCCCTTCTGACAGGGATGGATTCAGTGCTCGTGTCCTCTGAGAGCAGGTCAGGATAAACATCTCCAGCTGGCTTAATGCTGCAGAGGATTTTTTCCCCCTCTCTTATGATTGGCAGCACATTTCAGCCTGGTTTATGTGAACAAAGCCAGCGAGCAAGAAGCAATAGGGCACAGATCGTCTGAGGCTTCAAAGCCAAGCTTTTCCCACTTAAATGTCAGTCGACTGCTGTTTGTCAGCAGCATGGAAAACCCTGACAGAAGGAAATTGAGTCTTTTCTGCTGGTTTAATACCCCTGTGGCAGTGGGCCGTGCACAGTGGCACACCGGGAAATGAAGCGTGTGCCTGGGAAGAGCACAGCAGGGAGAGGCTGCTGCCGCCAGGATCCCAAGAACAGACACTGCAGCAGGGTAGGGTGCCTGTCCCCTCTTTTAAAGACTCCCTCAGGGGCAGGGGGAGCCTCCAATCTGTTTGGTTTTTCCCTGGAAGAGCATGTCCTAAACACCCTTTCCATACCTTAGCACGCAGCTCTGGCTGATTTTGATGCTTTCCAGGGTGGATAATTTTTCATACAGATCCAGGAACATGTGAGCTCTTCTAGGACAGCCCCTGACCTTGTGTATGAATTTGTTCCCTAGCCCAGCACTGGCAGTGTGGGAAGCACCAGCAAGGCTCTGTCTGGGCTCTAGGGGATGAGAAGTGTTCCCATGTGTGAAGGCAGTGAAGTTAGGGCTTTGAGTCCTTGCTTCCATCACTGATTTCTGAGGGGGTTCTTTGGAAATCAAGGAGGCTGTTTATGTGAGTGAAGGTGTTTTGGAGGAAAAGGATCCTGACTCTGCTTGTCTATGGCTGTGCTGAAGTCAGGAATAGTGTCTCTGTCATAAAAATGTAAATTATAGTCAAAAGAGTTACTCTGATAAAAATTCATATTTCACTGACTTGTTCATAAGCCAGGTTCTGCAGATGAGTCACTGCTGAGTGAAGTTCATACTGCAGGTATCACTGGCTGAATAAATGATGCTATTAATTGTTTGCATTTAGTTCTGTTTGTAAACTCTCCTGGACATTACTTGCAGTTGTCGTCAAGATAAATTTGCACCCTACCAACTGCAAACAAAGACTGTCTTTCCCACCAGTTTATTCATGCCAGTGGTTTCAATTATCTGAACTCTGAAATGCATTGGTCTCAGAAAGAGAAGTACCATACCTAACAAGTCATATTTTCTCTGTGTCAAAATAGCAATATCACAATGAAGGTCTGATCCCAATGACTGGAATAGAACTATGAATAACAGTATCTAATCAAGATATTAATTAAAACTTGTAATATCATCTTAATGGGAACACGTTGCAGAGTTAAATTGGATTTTTTTCCCCTTTTAAATTAGCACAGTCAATTAACAGGTGTTCTCCATATGTAATTATTTTCAGTGGAATGAAAAGCTGAGTTAAACATTACAGCTGTATAGGGGTAGATTACAGTCAGGCACTTTGAGAGAATGAAGGCAGAGAGGAGTGAAAATGTGGACCAGGGTGCTCTGGCTAAGTTCCAGCTTGCTAATCACATCCTACTTTATCAAAACTGCCTGATAGTTTCAATTAGTTGCTGTGTCCTCCTCATATTTCCTTGGAGGGCTAGGTGCTTTTGCAGTATAAAATTGAAAGGCTCCTTCTCCTCATGTGTGCCTGCCATTAACTCCCGAGTGACACAAATTTCAAAAAGCAAATCTATTTCAACTTCATTTCTGCGTACAGGAAAGGCTTCTCATTTCATACAGCATATGTATGCTTTTCTTTAAAGGCTGCCTCCAAACTTAGTCTTTCTGTGAATAAAATGTGCTTTTGCTCTCCTCTTGGAACATTGCAGGATTAAAACTTGTCACATTGTTTTTGCTGAAAAGTCTGGTTGTGTATTTTCCAGCTTTCTGGTTGTACAACTGATAGCCCCACAGGCTAATTCAGCTCATCACCCAGACTGAGTTTGAATGTTTTGCCAGTGATGGTGCAGTACTGAGCTTCCACAGCAAGAAAACTCTAGAATCAGTAGCTTTTGATGGGCTGGGGACAGGGGTGAAAACAGGAATACCGTGCCTGAAGACATGGATGGAGGAGAAATCTATGTTTCTCTAGGTAAACACAGATATTTTTGTTTTGGTATTTGTAAATTAGACTTCTGAGCATCTATTGTTACCCACATGTAGAGCCATCAGTGTGACTTGTTCATGTGATTTTTGTCCCACTAATGTGAAGGGATGGGTCTGCTCTTCAAGTAAGACTGAAAGGGCCCTTCAGAATTAACTCCATTTACCTTCTTCTAAAATGAACATTCAAGTGAACAGAATCTATTTCATTCAAAATACAAAGCCTGCCAAAATCAATGGAAGACTTTCCACAGTCTTCAGAGAACTTTAGTTATAAGTGAAAATAATTAATTTTGCAAGAATTAAAACATCAGAGCACTCTTTACAAGTGAAAAGAAAATCATAGAAACAGTTTGTATTTATAGAGAAATCTTCCCCTAAGGATTTTTTTCTTTGAAAATTGATTCCTTGAACAAGTTTTAACTCCACATAAATATGCATACCTATAGAAAAAAAATATTTTATTTATAAAGGTTTCTCTTGCCCCCCGCCCCCCCCCACCAAGCAGACCTTCTTAATCATGCACTTTCTCCCTTCTTTCTGGTTTCTCGGTATTTTTCACCACCTCTAGCCAGACATTAGATTTCCTAAGACAGCGAGATCCTTGTCTTGACAGGTTATTAATTATCACAGCTGGAGGTAGGGTGTTGTGGCTGTTCTTTGCTGTTTGTCATTTGACAGTAAAACCGGATGAAAACGAAGGCTTTGGAAGAAAATAGAAATAAACCCCAACATTTGTATACAGTGCACATTGGCTGAACAGCTGCTGAGTTGTTTTTCAGACCATCGGCAGTGTCTCTCATCCTTCTTTCTCAAACTTTTCTTTTCTGAACTCAGAGATCTTAAAACAGAAAATAATGTGATAGCAGACCAGTACCGAAGGTAGTAAAATGTTTCTGAAGATACTTTGCCTTACTTAAAGGTATATCCTCCAAATCTGGGAAGCAGAGCTGAAGTGGGTTAATGATGAGAGGGTACATTCCACACAGACAGAAAACTCCTTCCAAGGGGAAGGCCATTTACCAGGAATCACTTTGGGATCCTGAATTCCCTACCTCTCACTGTTGTGTGGAACCACTCACTTAGGGGGTGGTTGATTTGATTTGACTTGATTTGATTGATTTGATTTGGGGTGCTCTTCAGTTTCATGGATGCCAGCAGTGGTGCTGGCGGCCGGCTGGGCAAGGTGAGTGTTTGCAGGAGTTTTGCAAGGTGATATGAGTTGCCAGGGAGTTTCTGGGAGCGCCTGTGCCTCTGTCACATGAAGGTGAAGCAGGGCTCTCTCCTGAGTGTGCATGGGCCACGGGGAAATTCAGGCCAGGAAAGGAAAGTTCCAGCGTCAGTGCCTGGAGGTGCAAAGGCAGCCAAGCTGTTCCATTAGGAGCACAGAGCCAGGAGAAATGGTCCTTTCCTGAGCTTTTGAGGCACCTCTGGGAAAGCTGTTGAGAAGCTGCTTAGAGAAGGAGTTGGAGGCATTTGTACAGCCCAGGCCAGGCCATCTCCTGAGAAATCTGCATTTATATTTGTGTGAATTTTCCCTTGACATTCCAGGTTTAGCCACTGTAGGAGAGCTCTGAAGAGCAGAGAGCACCCAGGAGAGGGCAGTGCTGCTCTCATAGATCAGCTGCAGGAAAGCCATGACAGGACCGAAAGAGAGAATTGTTCCTCTCATGCAATCAGTTCAATTAATTAGGGACGGATTCTTCTGCCACATTTGCATTCATTTTATTTTCGTATCTGGTCAGTCTCTATCATAGAAGTCATGTGATGTTGTCAAGGTAAATTGTGACAGCAGCACTGCCTTCTGGGTTTATTTTTTTCCTCATTAGAATGAGATTTGGGAGTAAGAAAAAGGATGGATGGTCATCTTAAGCTTTTATTTAATAATAGTGCCAGCAAGTAAAGAATTTATTATATGAGAAAGGCTTTTCAGTGTTTCCTGAAAGGGAACAAACTCTGTCTTCTTTCCCTTTCTCCAGAAGTTTCACCGTGCTCAGAGCCCTCAGCCTGGGTATCCATTGCTCATAACTCACTTGAACATTGTTTCCTCATTTGTTTCATCTCAAAGGAACCTGGCAGCCTTGACTACACTCAAATGTAGCTAAATCAGTTGAGATCAGATCCTTTCATTGCTTTGCAGCACGGTACAAAGGCCTTAAATCGTGGAAGGAGGTAGGGACAGAGCTGATAACAAAGCTCCTAAAACATGGAAGAGACAAATTCTGTGTTTGAGCTCACTGGGGGCAGACCGTGAACTGCAGTGATCCACACTGGACATGACAAATGCACAGCTCACCCTGGCCTCCCTCTGTAAGAAAGGGGCAATGACAGATGCACTTTGGCTCCCAAGGAAAGATGTATCCATGATCTGAAGTGTCCCAGGAGCCACAAGAAGTGTCTTGCTCTCGATGCTGGAAAAGATGGAGTTTTATGCCCAGCAAACTGGAAATCTGGGGCCTGTGTTTGTGTAATGGATGCTGAAAGTACCTGCCATTTATCTCTTCTTTACTCGTTTTCCAAAACACCTGCTTCTTTCCTGTCTGAGTTTCTCTTGCCAAGTGTCCAGCTCATCCACTGACATGGAGAGCTGGACAAATTCTTAAAAAAGCATGTCTTTCAACTCCAAAAATATTGCAGTTTAGAAACAAACACAGTTTGGGAAGTGATGCTCTGAGCAGTCTCCATTTATCAGTCTTTGAAAGACTTCTATTATATAGGCAAAAAAACCAAAATATTGCCAGCTAGTTGACTTTTCATCTTTATGTAACCCAAACCTCTAAGTGCTAGTTAGTCATGTTGCATATTAACATCAACATTCAAAGAAAACTTGTTTGCAAATTTGTCTTGAGGACAATCTAACGAAGATGTTCAGTAAATTACCTTTCTTTCAATTCACCTCCTCCCTGAGGGCATTTTGGAGTCACAAGCCTGAAGACATGCTACTAGAAAGATGATCTCAGATTTGCAAACTTAGCAGGGTCAGGACTGGGACATATTTAACTGGAGAACTTCCAAGACGAATCCAGTCACCCCCAGGAGGTGACATGACTATTTCAGGGCTGAACCAATGTCACTGAATGATGCCTCTTACTGACCTGGCTGCTTTTTTACAGAAGTTCACCTTTAGGTAATGCACTTAACTACATATGAGGCTATTCAATGATGTATTTGTAATTGGAACTTTCTCCACTTAATGGGAAAGCTTTCAGACCTTAGTTATTAGTCAGATCCCATCAAATCCAGTGAGGGGACAAAATTTTTAAAACATTAATGTGGGGAGAGGTGAACATCAAGGAACTTTTCACAGACAATACATTCTATTTGCTTGACATCTGCTGCAGGGTCTGAAGTGAAATTATACCCAAACATATCTAGAGTGCAAATAACTGTCATAGCAAATGGCAAAGTATTTCTTATGTCAGTGACAAACCCTTTCAAAGGGAAGGGTTTACTTGGGACCTTATCATAATTCTGATTCATGCTTTCTGAAAGAGAGAGAGTCATTTGGGGATTGCTGAATTGTTGCTGTTTAGAAAATTTCAGGAGAGGACAGGCTGAAATCTGAGCAGTCATCATCTGATTACACTATTTCCTCCTGAAATGTTAAGTGTATATAATGATTTTGCCTTATGGACCTTAACCTGATAACAGTTTTGCTGTTAAAATGCTGTATTGTGTAACAGAAGAAGCTGATGCTTTCTGATGGCTAGTGCACTTTTGTCAGGAAAATTTCTGTAGAGGTGATGGGTTCTTTAATATGTTCTATCCAGGAGGCTCTGTTCCTAGTTTGAATATTTGCCTTTGGGATCCGAGTACAGACAGGTGTATCTGCAGTGGGGAATAAAAATCCCTCCCCCACCTCACTGCTTCATTGCACTGAAACTCAGCAGCAAACACATCGCTGGCAGCCTCCTATTTACCACAAACCAAGGTCAGTCAGCACCCCAGCAGTTTTCATTCTCCCTCCATAATTGCTTCTCACATTGAAAAAAATATTTTTTATAACTCTCTGCCAGTGTGTGTTTGTGCATAGCTCATGTCATGGATTTATTTTCTCTCCCAGTTTGCTGGCATGTCCACTTCTGGTTCATCTTCTAAATTTTTTTAAGGAAAAGTTCCCTAAAAGCATATGTGTGTGTATAGAAGGGATGCAGGCTTCAGTTTGACAGCCATCCCTTCCTGCTGGCCCCACAAGTTCAGCTGCAGTTGGGTTAACATGAAAGAAATAAAGCAAATTAACTAGGTTTATATTGCAAGTTTTAGAGACAGTTTATTGAGTGGCAAAATATTTCAGTCACTTGCATTTACTACTTCATATTATCTTGTATGAATAAAGTATGCTTGTGAAAATTCCCTCAGAAAAGAATAATCTGGGAAAAGTCATTTAGATTTTGTTGCTCTGTGTTGCGCAGCTGAGAAAGAGGATGCTTTCAGCCAGAAATCAAAGCTTTGTCATAAAATCTAGATTTTCTATAAGAAAACAACAATACTTTTTGGGAGAATAATAAAGAAAATATTACTTGTTCTTTAGTGAAAAATCCAGTAGCCTGAGTAAAAGCATGTGTTCTTACGGTTAAAATCTGGGGACAGTATTCTCAGTGAACATTGCACAATGCATGATCTAGCAGACACCAAATTTTCATGCAGTCCCAGAGTGCTTGCAAACCAGGCCAAGGGAGCTACATATGCTGTCACCATAGATGCTGTCAAACTAGACTTAAAAATGTAAATATAACTTTGCATGAAGCTGTAAAATGAGCCAGGAGAGTGTATGTCTAAAGCTTCCACTGTGTGCCATATCGAGGATCACAAATGTGAACAAAGCCAGGCTGAACAAATGAAATGGAAATCCAGGCTGGTGTCGTTCTCAGCACTGAAAATTGGTGGGATAATCTGGGTCTGTTATATTTTTCCTGGTTGTTCTTTTACATCTAGTGGACCAGATATGCAAGTTAGTTAAAGGATCAATAATTTATTCTGCTGTTCCCAGTGTTGAAATCCCTTGCTGATATGTTGATGAAACTGTACTCAGTTGGGGAGTCTAATTAAGAGCACAGCAGGTGACAAAGCTGGCTAAATTCAGACACCATCCTCTGCAAAGCAGAGAAGTCTGACCAATATAAAAACTAGCCATTTTTTTTTTGCTGTGTTTTTTTTTTGTCTGTAAGGCATTAAAAAAAAAATTTTTTTTAAGTGTTAGAAAAGGAAAACAAAGGACCAGTTAGATATATATGATGTCTAAGTACATATACATACATACATATATATGTGTGTGCATATATATGTATAACAGAAACAAAATTGGTGTGATTGTCTAATTGAGTGAAAATAAATCCCTTGGCTTTTGCTGAAGTGATAAAGATTAAATATCACAGTGGTTTTCCAGAAATTCCTTTTTTGTTTGGCAAATTTCTAAACCACAAAATAATAATTTTGAGCCTTAGCCAAACCCCTTCTCCACTGAGTTCACAGAGATCTCTTTTGCTGAATCAGAGCATAACATTACCATGTGTGTTTATGGTAACAGCTCCACAACCCCTTTTGGCTGGAAAATTAGTGAAACTGCCCATGCTTTTGACTAATTGATGAATAATCAAATATCATCTAATATCCAGTTGCTTCAGACCGTCCGCTCATTAGGACTGAATTATAGAGCTGAGAGATATAATTTTCTTTTCTTAGCTATCACTGAGCTGATATTTTACTGTTGGCCAGTTTTATTTTCCTGCTGTCTTTTTCTGTGTTGTTTGTTTTGTTTGTTTGGTGGACAGATACAATAGCTGCAGTTTTTCATTGGATTTAACACAGTTAAAAACCAAGCTATTCTCAATAAGGATTCTGCTGCTTCTCCTTTGGTCCCAGACTATCCATTCCCTTGTCTGCTTTTTGCCACACCAAAGTTGGTGTAGATCTCTGATGAATCAGGGCAAGGAGCTGCTCTGTCTGAGAACAAAATAAAAATCTGGAGAGGTTTATGCCAGTCTTGAGTGCATTGTCATAACATAAATGGGAAAGGTGAAGTATATCCTGCCGCATAGAGCATAGATTTGAAGAGTCCTCAGTTATCCAAAACTTATATTGATAGGTAAATGGCCCACTTTGGTAGTGCCTGTATAAAAATGCTCCGTGTTAGATGTAGCACTAATGGGAACCAGAGCTCAGAAATACTTCATGAACAGATTAATGTTAAACATTGGGCATTAAACAGATGCCCAGGGTGGACACGGCTCTGGTCCTTTTCTACAAGTCTCGGTTCAGTATAACTATGTCTCACCTGTTAGTTTTGCAAATCCTCCAGAGATGAGCAAAATTATTTGCTATTAAATCTTACTAAATTAATTCGGTTATTTTGATAGATTGAATTTGGCTCATTTCAGAAGCAGCGCTCCAGTTTCTGTAAACCACATCACCATTCTGAGGGCATAATCTTTGACAACATATGTTCCTTTCATGCAGATTTTTCTAGCCTAAATCCAGGGCTGGGAGAAATGCAGTTTTTTGTTCAGAAGTGAAATTTTTTTTTAAGTTTTGTTTTTTAGCATAAACCATTTCTAATTCTTGTATTTTGCTTTGTGTAAGAAAACTGAAATGAATGATTCACAACATAATCATTTGGTCATAGTTGTTATAGAACAATAAAGATTTTGCTTTCTTTTTAATGTTCTATCTGCAAAGTGGGGATAGAGTCTTAGAGAATAGTTACAAAGATTTGGTGGTTAATGCTTGGACTGCATTTTATCTGTGCTAAATACCGTGTAATTATTTAATGTCCCAGTTACAGATGGTTGACACTGTGTTGTATCCTTGGAGTATTGCTCACTTATTTTATTTTTCAAGACTCTGAAAGTCTCTGAATGATAAATTGTAAATCTGAATGAGTGTAATGTTTGAAACATCAAAGAACAAATATGGTGATTTTTAATAAGGTTAAGAAGAACACTCCAATGCGTGAATTTTTCTGTTTGCTCCTAATACCCAATATGTTTCTATCATTTTGTACAAAACTGACAAAAAAATCTTGTTATACTTTTTAAATCTCAAGAAGGCTCTTAGATATTTTCTTCTTCTTCTGGCCTAGATTGTGACACGGTTTTATTGCAGCACTCACCTTTAGAGGATAGAGCTATTTATATGATCAAATTTCAGGTGTGCTCAAAAACACGAGTGCAGTGTTGAGGAGTCTAATAAAAGCTCATCACTTATTAATTGGAAACTAGTTTTAGTATGTGCACCTGAGCACAAAAAATAGCAAGACTGAGTCACTAAAAGTGCTGGTAGAAGAAAGTCTCTCTGCTTTTTATAATGAGTTAAGGGCTTCAGGCCTCAACACCACACACTCTCTGGTTGTGGCAGCCCTTTGTAATGAGCACTGTCATTTTGAGGGGGTTGCATTGATTTGATTTCACTTGCTGGGGTCTCTAAGCAGACAACACAGCTGCCAGTGGACAGAGAGCAAAGCAAGCAAGATCATGTCTTGGTGGTCTAGAAATTGTGGGTGTAGTTCATATTCATATTTGCTGTATTTATAAAAGAGATATAAATTCACAGCAACAGTTCTGAAAGTGCCTGTATGACTCAGCTACCTTTGATATCCCCTCCTACATATTGTGCTCTGACTATGGCACTAGAGAGTCGTGTTCTTCCTTCGGTGCATTGAAGGATCTCATGTTGCTGGATTTGTCCCTGGGTGCTGGATGACTTTCTGTCCTTCCCTCAGAGCACAGTGCTGGGACACCCTCCAGGGGAAGGGGCCACTTCTCCCTGTGGCAAATGGCTTTGTGGTAAAGTTGAGTCTTATCTTGTATTTTGGGGATAACCCAGCCTTTCCTTGCACACAGACTGCAAAGCAAACTAACAGCCTCTGCGGTCATGGCTTATTAAAAACCTGTCCTAGGAATCTTTGGATCAAAAATACAAATGCCTGATGAGATCAGATGCTGCTAAACTGGATTGCTAACTAGTGTTACACTGTAGTGTAAGATTTAGAAATTAAGACATCCTTCAAGTCCAGTTTGAGATGCCGAAGCTTTTTTTCATTACACCTGGTCTGTGGGCTTTGAAGGAATTTTTCACCTTCAACAGTTCAGTTCAGGTTTTATCTGCACTTTCATGGCTTTCTGTAGTCAGTCCTAGGACTTCCTGTTGCCAAAGCTTAATCACAGACGAATTTCAGAAGTACAGCCTGCAGACAGTGATCCACTTTGTCACTAAAAGACATCCTTAAAATGAGAGTTTTCAGGTGTGAGATATATTTGTCATGTATTTAACTACATCTCTGAAATAATGAGTCTCACTTTCATGGAGGGACAGACTTCAGAAGCCACCATTTAAGGAAATCTCCACTTGGGTGAGACCTACCTCACACTACTTTCAGAACATGCATCCCCAAAAACCAGCACCCCAAACTTTTAAATCCATCACTATATATGCACATCTTTCCAAATAAGGGCTATCAAAGCATTTTTCTTTCTAACTTTCTGTGATACACCTTCACTTCTCCAAAACATATGCCTAACTACCCCTGGCTCTACCTTTTTTTAACCTCTTGGAAGGTGTGATTGGTTCTGGATATATTTCAGTCTGCTGTCTGTGATCTCATGCAGCTTCCCAATTTTCTGCTGCTCACCTTGAAGGGCTATCCACCTCTCCAGTCAGTTGGTCTCTGGCTCGACAGAGTTCCTAGGCAAGATGCTCCCCATTATGCAGTAGATAATCTGCACGAGACAGAAGCTTTTACCTCCCAAAGATCAGCTGCCATGCAGTGTCTTGTTCCTGCTTGAGGCAGCAATTCCCAGCTCTTGAACTTTTCAGTTCATTTCCATACATATTGCTGCCCAAAATTAATGCCTTTCACATTTCAGCATGCTAAAATATGCAGTCAGGAAATCAGCACATTTGATAAGCAAGCAGATCATGAGCTGCTTGTGAGCCACTTTTTGGCCATCACTATTACAGTTAGATAGAGAGAAACTACGGAAAAATTGCCCATAGTATCTAAATATGAAAGCTTTGAGAAAGAAATTAATGTTTTCTCTATCTTTTGACAACAGAAAAGTATGTCTTTGTCTCTCCTGAGATTCCACCAGAGGTACAGCAGGAATGAATCTGCTCCATAAAAACAAAATTACACAAAAGAAAATTAAACTAATAAAAAGAGAGAGAGATTACAATAACAATAAAAAACAATTGGCAAAAGTGAAAACAGCTCCCCCTCCTTATTGTTATGCATTCAAAATCAGTGTCTTACTCATTTGTTAAACTTTTATGGCACCGGCAGTCTCAAATACTAATTTTGTTCAGCATGAAAGTGCCCTTTTTAATGAGATGAATATGATGCTTCCAGTGTAGGCAAGAGCAGGCATCTGGGGGATGTTAATAGTATATTCTACTCTGCTAGAAGTTTCTGGACAAAACACCTTTGCCTTATTTTTTCTCCCACTGTTCTACCCTAACCTGCTGATGCTGCATGAACATCTGGTCAAAACCCACCTGTTAAAAACAGCTGTAAAATAAGTTTGATATCAACATGTTATGATTTTCATTGGCAGGCTAAGAAATCACTTTTCCAGAAAGTAAAATCTTTTGCCTCAAAAATGAAATGATGTTCTTGTGGAAATGGCATACACATTCCTCATGGGAAGTGCAGCCCTGCCATGGCTATCCACGAGCCACCAGACTTCCATGGGACATTGTGGTGGGGATGTCCCTTGCATTCTCCTTCGTGATGAATCATAGAATGGGTTGTCCTAGGGACAGGAAGAGAAAGAAGCACTGCAAGTGATATTTATTTGTAATAATGGGAATGCCTGTTAGAAAAAGAATGTCCTTCATCCTTCTGTGAAAAATGGAGAATTAATGTTTTACAAGTGACAAACTGAAAAACCTGTGCATGGTGATGGAAGGCTTTGCTTCAAGGTCTTCATATGGGTAAGCATAAAACTGAGCCCAACCTGACTGGAATTTCAGCATCCATAATAGAAATAATTAGCTCTACTGGTTCATTTGAACAGGTTTTCATTATTTGCTGAGCTTTGTTTAGTGCCACTGTGTGTATCCTAGCAATACACACAGCTCTCCAAGATTTTTTCAAAAGTAGGCCATTTAAACAGGCAAATATCACAGGGTAACCTTAACTATTGGTAAGAAGATAGACCAGAAATTATGTTCATGGCCATACTTGCAAGACTCTGATGATAATAATAATAATAATAATAAAAGAAGATATCATGCCATTGACAAATAGAAACAATTTTATATCTAATAGGATTTAAGTAATAAAGGCTGAAGGGCTGCAACAGCTGCAAAGAGATTAGATACATTATGTTTTCTCAGTGTAATAAAACTTGTCAAATAAAGCTGAATAAAATCTCCTTATCTGTGTTTCTGGCTTATTTTTCCTGCAGCCTCTTTCTTTTCAGCTGATTGCAGGAATCACCATTTCTCTAGAATGGTTACACACATGACAGTTCAATTAGAGTCAAGTTAGTGAAAGTTATTGCTGGATTTGCTTTTGGTCGCACCTTTTTTCTTAAGCAAAAGACATCTGCAGCATTTGGAAAGAATGAAGCAGACCAAAACCTGCTCTGCAAATCTCTGCTGGTATTTACTGGACAACTGGACTGGACTGTGCATATCAGCATAGAACTGTTAAGTTTAGTATTGCTTTACATGAGATCTGGTTCTGATTTAAAAATAAACTCCATCAAAATAGTAAGACATCCTTCCTCCATCACACTTGGTGCTGCCTTGGCTGGCCCAAGGCTGCCCTTGTAATATCTCCATTTTCTCACCTGTCTGCTCCCAGCTCTGGGCACTGTCTGGAATCCTCCATTCTTTCTGCTCCTCCTGCCTCAGTTTCTCCCCATGTGTAGAGGGAAGCGTCATGGTTTGCCTTTCTGGGGCTGGTGTGCTAACGTTTGCTGAGACCTTTAGGATACGTGGATGGAATTTGCATTCAGAAGTGTGAGCTGTTATTATTACTATTAATTAGATGTGACAGGCTGACATTCTGCTAACCTTTCCATGAAATCCAAGGCCAAACCTTTGCCTGGGTTGCAAACATGCTTGGATTTTCCATGTGATCCATCCTTCCATCCAGGTCAGTATTTCTGAACTTACCTGTGCATCTGACTCAAATTGCACTAGCATCTAAAGCAGGGTTAGAGTATTAAATATCAAATGGGGAGAGCAAATGATGTGTACGTTTGAGCAGTGTTGCTGTTGCCTTTGGCGTGTGTTTGAACAAAGTATTTTACCTCCCAAGGCAAAACAGTAAACCTAGTAAGAAAAGCCAAGGGATCTGTCCAAGCTGAGGTAATACGTAAAGACACAAACATCATCCATAAATCAATAGGCATTGATTTAGGTAAATGAGAGCTTTGCCCTTAGGTAAGAAAAAATATACTTATTTATGCATTTAAAATACTTCATACTGAATTTCGGGGGACACATATCCAACATTAATTAAAATTTAGGTGTGTCGTGTCAGTGCCTACAAACCCATTGTTTAAGATTTTTTTATTTTTTTCAAGCTAAAGATTTTCCCCTGAATATCCCCCTCCAGATAGAAAATTCAGGAAACCAGTGCATGATGACAATATGATAACCAATTAGGGGAAAAAGCCCTGAAACCAGCTGCTGGTGCTGAAACTACTGTCAAAATCTGCAGTGTATCTGTGCTGAAACAATTTCTGGCCACCTTTTTAAACACCTGTATAAATTTAATCTAATAATTTAATTTAGTGTCAGACCTAATTGCATGGAACTGAGAAGACATTGGGAAATAAGGGTGAGTGTAAAGCCTATGCCACCCTGCCGAGAAGTGCTGCAGTCAGTTCTGAGTGAACCAGTGTGAGTCTCCAGGGAGGAAACTGCATTAACCAGAGTGTTCCCAGCCTCCAAGCTGGCATCACACAGCCTGAATGTGCAGCTTTATTGGAAGGATGGGCGAGATTCAGCTGCTTCTCTTCTTTTAATAGCACAGGAAACCTGATGACTGGAAGGACACATTGCTCTGAATTTGGAGACTCCAAAGCAACAAGGCCAGTCCAGCTGCCAGCAGGATGTGTACGCACATCACTCTCAACTTGCCTGTCTGATCACAACTGCAGCCCTGGCTGAAAACTGAACACACACCTTGTCAGTCCCGTGCTCATCATCTCAGAGGGTCCTGGGCCCTCTTCCCTAAATCTCCGCTTCTCCACCTGTGTGTTTCCATTAATACTGCTACTGCAAGAATGTTTTTCCTTCCTCACAAGGTAAGGGAAGAATTGTATTGGGATATTCTCTTCACAGGTTTAAATCACAAATTATTCCGCTCATTTTAATGCTGTTCATAGAATCATAGAATATCATGAATAAGAAGGGACCTGCATGGATCACCAAGTTCAATCATTGTCCAATCATCCAATCATAGGATATGTTTGACTGGTTTGTTCCCAGCAGAAGTTGTCACCCATTTGTTGAGATGGCCTTAGGTGTAGCTGATAAAAGGTATTATGATAGTAGTTAGGTGGGTAAAATAGTATTTTAGAACATGCAAACATTTTCCACTTGTTTCCCTTTTCTGTGATATTAACCTGTTCAGGTGGCTCAGGTATAAATAAACATAGGGAAGACCCCACAAAAATTGTCCAAGAAGGCCAGGGTCATCCTGGCCTGGATCTGCAATAGGGCAGCCAGCAGGACCAGGGCAGTGATTGTCCCTCTGTACTCAGCACTGGTGAGGCCACATCTTGAGTGCTGTGTCCACTTCTGGGCCCTTCAATAAATGACAGACATTGAGATGTTGGAGCGGGTCCAGAGAAGGGCAGCAGAGCTGGTGAAGGGTCTGGAGCACAGGTACTGTGAGGAGTTCCTGAGGGAGCTGGGGGTGTTTAGCGTGGAGAAAAGGAGGCTCAAGGGAAACCTTATCACTCTCTACAACCACATGAAAGGAGATTGTAGCTAGTGGAGGTAGGGCTCTTCTCCCAAGCAACCAGGGACGGGATGAGAGCACACAGCCTCAAGCTGCGCCAGGGGAGGTTTAGGTTGGACATCAGGAAGAAATTCTTCAAAGAAAGGGTGATTAGAAATCGGAATGAGCTGCCCAGGGAGTTGGTGGAGTCACCGTCCCTGGAGGTGTTTAAGGAAAGACTGGACGTGGCACTCAGTGCCCTGGTGTGGTTGACATGGTGGTGTTTGGTCACAGGTTGGACTCGATGATCTCAGAGGTCATTTCTGAGCTAGCTGATTCTGTGATTCTGTAAAGCCTTTTCGTTCCCTCACCTGATCAAAGGCTTTTTCTAAAAATCCCTTCCCACCAAGGGGCAGTTCTTCCATTTTGACAGGAGATTTTAAAAGGCACCTGCATGGCTCAACCCTCTGGACACAAAATTCTTTATGTAGGTACAAAGGCAGCTGATTTTTCTAGGAATATGAACAGGAGTCAAGAGAGCATAGATAATGGACAATTACATCCTCTGCTTAAATTTCTCACCCTTCTCTTCCTTCAAAGTTATGAAAGAATCTTGTGTGCAAGTAGAGACTTGCTTTAGCTCTTGTCAGAAGTTCACATTTTAATATTAGTTTCTCTCTCTTTTGTTTGGGTTCTCTCATTTTCTTTTGCTGGTAAAGACTTGAATGAAAGGTAGCCTGACAGAAAATTCTGTGATCCAAGCTGTGGATGGTTTGCTGCCACCAAAGTCCTTTGCGCCTTAGAGTTCATCCTTATCACTGCTATTGGATATAACAGCATTTTCAGATTACTTTCTGGCATCAGTTTTCATGCATGATTGACAGATGTAATAAGCAGGTAGGGAAGAAACTCAGCTTGTTGCAGGACAATGGATATGTGCATTAGAAGCCTTCTGAAATGCAGAATGTTACTAAAAGCCATAAGCTGATATCAGCAGTGAAGATGGCTGCAAACCACTCAGTGCACTGCACTTCTTAATATTTCTTTTCTTGTTTTGTTGCTTACCTTTTGTAATAGATCAGTACTCATGTCCTCAAGGTATTTCTTGCATACCAGGAGCCCCCAGGACATGGAAACCAATTAAAGACATTGATATTCTTGCTTCAACATTAAGCCAGGGAAAGAACTGACAGGAATTTCAACTTCACTGTTCATGCAGGAGCTGGTTATAATTTCCATATGGGTTTCAGACCGTCTCACACTAAAACCTACACCTGAGGGAGACCCAGAAGAGCCTGGGGCATGATTTGCTCAAAACTGTTTTTGATTCCCACCAGCATAATTTATTGGAAATATTCTGCTTTTTTTGGAAACATTCACAGCCAGTCTGGGAGCTACTGAAACTTATTCATATAATGTGGAAGAGATTTTGGTTGACAAAGTTTAAAGTAGCCGTGGCCAGTGGCTAGAAAAAGTGCCTTGTGACCATCCTTGCAGCAGGCCCCAGATCACATATGCACTCATGTTTTCAGTCACTTGTTTTTCGATTTTGTTTGTTTGGTTTTTTTTATACTGGACATTTAGAAGTCCCACTGCCAGGCCAAGCTGGAGTCCCAGTATCCCAGCCTCACACAAGCAGGATTTCACCAAACTGAAGAGCTGCTGTTCACATTCTCCAGCTGGCACTGTATGGAAGGCTGTGTGGCCGTGTCTGGGGACAAGAAGGTGGAGGAGGAGATCCTTAAGGACTAAAGAGATGATTATCCATATGATCTCTTAGCTCAATACACTTTGCAGCCTGGTCATGTCCTCGGGCTCTGCTCAGGAACCTGATGTCAGCTCCAGTGTCATTTTATGAACAGCTTTTTCCTGCCTGAAAGAGGAAAGAGGTATAGTGCTACAGACCTCAAGGATTTCTGGGACGTAGCTTGATATTTCTAATTTTGTCTTGCCTCTTTTACCCTCACCAGCAGCTCCTCAGTTTTTAAGCATACAAAACTTGACTAAATATAAGCACTGTATTTCTCACGGGTAACCCCATAAATTAATGGAACAAAAATATTTTACAAAAATGTCAACCTTCATTTGACACATGTGTAAGGTCCAATAACTGCATTATAGATGACAACCTTGTGTAACTACATTGCTGTTTTACCTGCTCTCATCCCAGTGCAAATCTAATCCCCAACAAATTTTGACTAAATAAAAGGGGTTGCTCAGATGACTTTCAAGGGGATATTTTAGTATGAGCCACCCTCTTTGTCCTCCATCTTTTCAGTTCCCCATCTATTCCCATTTCAGCCCGAGGCAAGTGAAGACTTGGGACTTGCTCTTTCACCAGCAGTTCCTATGCATGGTTAAATGGCTGCAGTGTTTCTCTGCAAAAGTCATTGTGTTTCAGAGAGAGGTGAAATGGTGCTGGTTATCCTGCACTTTGTATTTCGAGGTTGGCCAGATACATGTCTGAGATAAGGGACTGGGGATGTTTCTGATTAATACTAGCAATGTTTGCTGTCTGTGCAGCAGCAGAGATAGAGCTGCACTGCTCCAGGTGCAGCGAGTGCATCCAATGAGAGTCCGCGGCTGTAAGGAGTGCGTGGGCAAACATCCATCTCACCGACCTTGGCTATCTACAAGATCCAGCTCTAATCTGACCGCCCTGCCCAAGCTCCCTCTGAACTTGGTGGAGAGGGTAATAAGTCCCTCTGGTTTCAGACACCTTTCTCAGGCTGAGATTAATCATCTCAGGTGATAATCTTTCTCTGTTGGCTCTAGAGGAAGCTGATGTGACTAACATGGATTAGATAGTTACGTTTCAGATGACTGATTTCCTTATACCTTTAGGTTTGGTAAACTGAAGTCCTCTGTACAGGAGGGAAAGGAACAGCCAAAGCCATAATTTCATGATGCATGGTGCCACGTTGTGTGACTGTCAAGTACTCACACATCTTCATTTCTTGTACACCCAGCTTGGGAGCAGGAATAGGAAATTGGATTATGATTCTTGCTCTTCTGTCATTTCTTCAAAGAGCAGATTGATAAGTAAGCACAAAATGGATATTCACAAACATGTAATGAATCCATTATATAGCAAACAATAATGAATGGATTCTTTTGATTGGGGTTTTCTTATACTTAGCACATTATGTCTGGTTTTAATTGTTGAGGCTAAAGAAATACATTGCTTCTGATTTGCCTTTTAATGACTGAAAATCCAACAGCACTGTAATATTGCCAACTCCTTCTGACCCTGTGGAAGAATAATCATAAAAACAACAATACTCAGGCTCAAGGTGAGATTATCTGTCTTTCTCAACAGCAGGAGCTGCTCAGAATGTTAATCAATGCTGTTTCCAAGCTTGGAGCCATTTACTTCCAGAAGAAAACACTCAAACTATTCAGTCCTAAATTAAGTTGTCCCAATAGCACATCTTTCCTTCACACTCTGCTTCTTGTACCCCTACACTGCCCACATTTAACTGTCAAGGGCTTTAGAGCCCCTCTTTGCTCTTACCATTTACATTTACAATGAATGAAACAATAGAAAGGTTGCTTAGAGAGGTGGGACATGTCAGGGTCAGATGGGTATGGTCAAATAGAGTATTTTCCAATTTAATTATATATTTTATGAACAGGAAACTGCTTATTTTTTGGGGAACTGCAATAAAAATTTTCATATTCTGTTTGCAAACAGTTCTTGGGGCAACTTATCTCTGTTTACAAATGATACTTTCTTTCTAAGTATTTGCTGTGTTTATTGAACACATGATAAACACAGGTTACAGGGCATCGAGACTCTAACACTGCATGTGTTATTTTCCACTTTTCTCCTCCCCCGTGTTTTCTTTGGTTTGGGTTTTTTGACCTCCTAATGCCTTTGCTCCCTCACCCAAAACATCAAGAAACATATGACATCTCCATGGGGGAAAGGTACTCCTTGAAACCTGTTTTGGTTTCCAATGCAACAGCAGCGCAGAGTCAGAGTACTTTTGACACAAATAACCTCAGTCTTTAACCCGCAGCCCTACTTTGTGTGATGTTCAGTAGTTTTGCCAACATGTCAGGGGAAAAAATATTCCTGGATTTTTCTTCTTTGGGGCAAATAAGAAAGCACTTTTCAAAGAGAAACATTTTAATATTGGAGTTATGGCTTTTTCTTTTTCACTTCTTCTACTTCAGTTACTTTAGTGAGATGCTTGGTTCTAAGTGTTGGAGTTTGAAAATGGTGTATTTTTAATATAATTTTATTCTTTTGAAATTGAATATCATAAGCTGTGAGAGCTTCTGGGGCACATTTTCAATGTGTATTAGTCTTACTGATCCCCCCATTGGATGCCCCCATTGGAGATGCATTCCTGAACATAAACATTTGGCACCTGCCATGGTAAGTCTTTCTGTCCAAGCAGAGAGGAGCTGCTCCTGTAGGGCCCTGGGCTCAGGGCCCGGGAAGCACCAGCACTGTGCTGTCCCTGGGGGATGTTGGCTGCCTGTCACACATCCCCTGTGTGGCCTTGGGCAAGTCATTTGAGAATGGCCCAAAGCCAGGGAGTGTCAAAGGTTTGTCTGTCTGCAGAGAGACTGTGCTTATCAGTGAGTGTTCCCTGCTCCTGCAGGATTTCCCTGATGGAATTTATCTTTAAACTTTGTTATGTCTTTAAGTAAAACTCATGTAAACCTGTCTTAACTTTAACATGCCCAGTAACACTCCAGCTCTCGGTCCTCATCCCCTGGTTAATTACTATTCATATCAAAGAAACCCTGGTGGTTTTGAGGAAGCACAAAGCCTGGAGTTTACATATTTATTTTCCCTCTATAATATCATTATATAAAGAATTCAACAGAGGAAACATGATTTAATTTCTGACTCACAAATGCATCTACCTCAGCAATACAGCAATACCTAAGGCTTTATGAATGTGAGAGTCCAGATGCCAATGCAGTTTAATTGAATATGCTGATTATTGGTTCCTGCAGCCCGAGTGGTGACTCAGAGTGGAGCTGTGTTGAACAGTGGCGCTGACCAGCTCATGGCCTCTCACCCCAGATGCCAAGGCACCTCTTCACAACTCCTGTTGGTGCATGCCATGCTCTCAAGGCAGGATCTGTTGGGCAGGTTTTAGGTAGAGCTCAAATTTTGCTTAAAGACATCTGGAAGCCCTGGGGAGTAATAATGCAATACTGACACTCAGGCCAGGCTTCCAGGGTCTAACCAGGTCCAGCATGTGGCCAGATTTTAAGTGCTGAGCTCTCATTTAGCCTGTGTAAGAAAGAGCCTTGAAAAAGCATACTCACATCAGGGATGCTGCAACACGATCAGATAAACAGTGTAGTGACAGAATAATTCTCCATGTGGTTTGTGCAGGATTAAGGTGCCTAAACATAAGCATCTAGGGGACTCAACCACGTCTCAACTGCTGTTTTAAATTAGTGTTTCTGTTTGTGCAGAACAAGCAGGAAATGCCACTTGGAATTTTCTGAGGGCATTGGAAACAGCACTAGACTGCAACGTATGGATATTTCAATGACAGCACCACTAAGTGAAGAAAAACTCCTAAATCTACTTGAGCTTGATCAAGAAGTATGGTTTACAAACCTCAGTGATCCATTAAAGCATCTGCTTCCCAAAGCTAGGCTCCTAAACCTAAACTAATCCACCATAAACTTAATCTTTTAAGAGAGGGTTAAGAACCTGTGTAGCAGTGTCCCTTCTGTAGTCAGACGAAAGAGAGGTACATCTAAGACTTTATCTAAAATCTAGCAGATTCTACATAGGATTATTCCATGGTTTCCCAGTTACCTAATTCTTGGCCAGGTACTTTCTTCCTACATGCTTATTTTGATCCACATGGGATCGACTTTTTCTCTGTGGCAGGACTTTCCCTGAAGTAGAAAATCTGGATGAGTCCAAGCTTGTGAGTGACTACGCTGCAGCCGGTGAAGCTACATCTGCTGTTGAAAATGTGTGAGAGTAGAAGAAGGTGTCCCATTGTTCAGAGAAACAATCTGGGTTTCGGATAAGATCCAGCGTTTGTCTACCTGAAAGTGCCTGGTGCAGCTGATGAAATGTAACTCTAGTTAGGTCTTGTCACCCTTTTGTCATACAGATCAGAACAGCCAGATTCAAACCAGCTCTGCCAGTGAAAGGGAGAGGGAGGGGGAGAGGAGGAAACTTAGCACTGTGTGAAATGACATTTCAATGAGAAGTTTGCCATTGAGCTGACAGCTGAAATCTAAATTTTACGAAGATGAGGAGCGTGGAGTTATGTGGCCAGGCCTTACCTGCTGCAAGGGCTGGAATTTCTGAGCTATGAACTGCTTTGGAAATGACAGTTTACAGGGCATCAGGCCCAAGTGGTGGGAGTAATGGCCCAGCAAGGGGAATATCCACAGATTGTTCCCCTATTTTTTTTTTTATGATACAAGTGCTTTTCAATACATGCATGTGATAAATAAATAAATAAATGAAGTACATCACTGTCACCAAAATACTTTTCTGATATTTATCAGAGAGACATGCTGTACTTTTCTTTTGAATAGCAATGCTTTTCACTGCTGACAGATTCTGAGAATCTCAGTCTTAAAGGAGAGCTGAATAGATTTTTCAGCAGAATTAAAACATAGCAAGTGGCATATTACAATGTTTTTGCTGACTTAGCAGTCCCAATAAACTGAGAAAGTTAGATACAGAAAAATCTGATGCATGTCTGAAAGTCTTGGGGCAAGCCTAATTTCTGTGACATAAAAATCAACATATATTACATTGTCATCTCTATTTTAATTAGAATGGTGTGTTTTACACCATTGAATACGGAAATTGCTCTGATATTTATAGCCCTTTTCATACCATTTTATTGGGTTTTATTGGTGATCACCTTAAATTGCAGTGAGTGGTCATGACAGGTTTTCTTGTGGAGCATGGTCTGATCTCCAGTTTCAGATGATATTCTTTTAAGAACCAGATTCTGTACATTTCCAATTTCCTCTGACTGTTTTGCCAGACTGACAACACCCTGCCCTGCCTATAGATATGCAAATAGAGAGGCAACACATGGGTGCTCCAGACTGTGTAGAACTGTTTAAGAACTCGGTAGGCACACTAAGTTCCTGTTCGTTACTCCACAGAGTTCTTCAGCACAAATGTGCACCGGCTTTCCACCAGCAATCAGCCGGTATTCTTCAGCCTTGCCTGCAGACTTTTCTGACCCTTGTTAGTGGCAAAAAATTGTTGGGTTTATCCTGCACAGCTGTGCTTTCTGCCATACAACAGAACTTGAGTCTCGAAGAAACATTTCTCAGCCATTCAGGTGGCTTAGGGTTGTCCCCAGCCCCCCCCCAGTTCCATTCTTCACCTTCCAATGTGGGACAAGAAGAGGTGAGAGAGTTGAGCTATTCAAGCATGAGTGAGAGGATAGAAGTCAAAAGATCAGACCCGTGTTTAGAATTTTCCAATCAGCCAGGAGTATTCCCTTAAAGGAGACAGGCTGAAAACAAATGGGAATATTCAACATTAAATAATTAGGAGATCTTTAATCTTCTTCATCACTACTTTGTAAAATTATGTTCTACAACTCTGGGTACTTTGTCTTTCTTTAGATTTGTTTGCACTGTTTTTTGTCTGCATTTTCCCAACAACTCTTACAGGAGATTTCAAAATGTAGAGTTTTCTATTGCATAATTATAAAAACCATTGCATACATTTTCTGATCTGAAACAAGCCAAGGATCTATGACATGAAAGCCTCAGAGACTCAGATGCAGCCTGGCTCTGAACGCCCACCCTTCAAGGGTGATAGAATGAGGTGTAGTTCCCGTCAGCTGCTGCCAGGTTACAAATCAGATAGGAGGTGAAGTTAAGTATGTGTTTCTGAGTTAGGTTTCAGGATGTGGCTTCAATTCCCGGGCTGGCCAGCAAAGTTGTTGAGTCTCCATCCTCGAGGGCATTTGAAAGTGTAAATGTCACAATGTAAGGTCATGCTTTAGTGATGAATTTGGCAGTGCTGAGTTAACAGCTGGAAATGGTGATTTAAGACTTTTCCAAGCTAAAAAATTCTATGATTACAAGATTCATCATGGAATTTTTGCAGGACTGGGAAAGCAGTATATCGTAAGGAGGCCTCAGTTGACCACTGTTAATCTATGGGATGACACTGTCCTGTGTTCCAGGAATGTTACTGTGGCCTGACTCTATCACTGCTTATAGGTAGTTTAATAACATGGATTATATGGTAAAGCTCTTCAGAGAACAATTTACTGGTCATAGCATCAGATGAAAACTTGAAACATCTTTTTGTATTGAAATAATTTTCAAAAGTAAAAAAGTATTTAATTTGCTTTTCTCTTCCTCAGGTTTTCCATAAAAAACTTACACTTTTCAAAGAAAAAGGTCTTAATTCAAAAGATAATGTATGTATTAAATAAAACCATTGCTAATCATTAAGTAAACTCCTAATTTCTTTGCAGTTTCTGAGCTCCTAACTTCCCTCTTTCTTCCCTGTTCCATTTGTGTAGTGATTTAATTGGGGGTGTACAATGCAGAGAATTTTTTTTTAATCTTCCCAACTGTTTTAGGGCTTCACTTAGATCATTCTCTTACTTATCAACATTATTTTTTAAATCAAAATGATCAGTACTAACAGAAGTTGTGTTCCCTCCCACCCCTCCTTTCAGGTAAACAAAGCAGAACTTAAACCTGCTGTTTATTCCTGCTTCCCAAATCTAAATCTTAAGTTCAAGAAGATGGCATTTTTTATATTTGGAGAGGCTCAACCTCTGTGCACAATGAAAGGGGCTAAGGACAGAAGAGTGATGGAAAAGCCGATTTACATCCTTGGAAAAGTGTTGGTCTGCCATTTATCCTCACTCTGTCTCAGTGTGCAGAACTATTAGACACAGTAAGAAGCTGTGAGCACCTTGTCGCGTTCGGGCAATGGTGGGGTGGAACGGGTCCCTGTGTGCTCCGGGCGGGTCTCTGACATCGGATCACTTCGGCCGGTACAGTCTGGTACCGTGCAAAAGCTTTTTTCTCACCCGTGCTGTTGGAAAGCACAAACACACACACCCGAGAGCTGGACAGCTCACGCAACCTCAGGATATGAATTCTCCGAGGGCTCAGTCACTTGGTATTCCGATGATGGCTCATTCTCGAACAAGTCCAGAAGCAAAAGAGGAAGTCGGGAGACTGCAGGCACATGGATAAAGCCTTTTGGGCAGACAGGGTTGGAGAGAGGGCGGGGAGATCCAACAATCCAATGGGGAGAAGGGAGGGGAGGAGAGAGGGATCATGTTGAAACCAACCAACACAGAGGGATTAACATACAAAGGTTACCATGGTTTTGGGACAAACCATACAAGAAACATCCAGGGGGTTTTAACGGTCCCACCAGCGTGCTTCTGCTGGCTTGGGACTTCTCGGATTCTCTGAGATGGTAGAAACCACTCCTACAACACATCTTCTTTATTTCCTTCACTCAAAACCTCTTCCCTCCTTGCTCTTTCTTTTTAAGTGATCTGGGCTAAAAGAGGTCAGACAGAACATTTCTGCTTCACTCTGCCTTAGGACAGGAGAGGCTTCAAGCAGCATCCAAGGGACCCATTTGTGGTGGGTTGGTGTTCTCAAATTCCCCACTCTCCTGCTCTGATAAACACAGTGGCCATTTACATGCAAGTGCCAGTCTGGTTCTCATTTAAAAGTCTTTGAAGGAGTTTCTAAGTTTCATTTGCTCTAAAACAGAAACTCTTCTCTCTCTGCCCCTTCTGCCTCTAGCTGGCTGGTAGATTGCTGATTCCTTGTCTTTCACTGTGATGGAACTATACCAGCAAGAATATAAATACTCATTGTTTAAATCCTGTTTGCATTAAACTAACATCAAAATGTTATGACAATATTAAGGAAAGAGAGAAACAGACTGGAAACTTACAAATAAAATCCCAATTAACCTGCTGCTCGCCTTCTCCTCTATGGACTGTCAGAAGGAAACTTTCCAGTATTTATATCATAGCAACATAAAATTTTTTTTCTTGTCACATAGCAAAATCCAAACAGATTTCTGGTGATACTCAACTGTTGAGTTCACTCTTTTTTTAAAAAAAAGATCTTTCCTGAGGATCGCTGGAAGCTGGGAAAGTATTCCACAAAAATAGCCCAATAGGATTGTGCTAACTCTGTGTTTGTCCCTTGCTGTTTGCTGTTGGGGGCAGGATCCTGTGGTCCATACACATCTGGGCTGATGTTGCCCAGCTGCTGCTCTGCATCTGTGGGTTAAAGAAGCTTTCAGTGGCAGGGCAGGAGCACACTGATTTTGCTTTACATGAGTGTCTGCATCTCCTGGCAGTGGCTCGCTGCAGGTCTGGACCTGTAAGAGTTTTGATTTCTAGTAGAAGTGACATGTTATGGTTAGATGCCAAGTAAATAGTTCTGAAGGATCAAAATCCCTTATTTCCTATCCATTGGTGTGGAAGGACTGCCAAATAGGGATATATGTTCTCTTTTTAGATTCAATGTTGATACTAAAGAAAAGGTGTGGAAGAGCAAAATCACATCAAAGCTGGCCTTTATAACAAGGAATCATATGGATATATGAATCTATTTTTCTTATTCTACTGCTTCTGGTCCCTTCTGATTTTTTAGAAGTGTAAAAAGTCAAAAGAGTTAAAAAAGGAAATACACCCCAAAAAAGGTAAGACTAGTTTTTAATTAGAAGTTTTACTTTATTATTCTATTTATTGGGTTTTGTACAACATTGTTTCCTAGGTCCAGGTAAATTCCAACACAAAAGTAGAAAAGTCTTTTTCTGAAGGCCTCCCATGTAAATATAAGAAGAGACTATATAGAGAAATTCAATAATAGGAAAATACAGAGGAAAAGCATGGCAAAATTGAGTAGAGGGTTGAGGAACTTAGCATTGCAACATCTTTACACCCCCATATATTTTGGTTAGTATTTTGTAAAGCAGTTTTCTCTAAACATGTATGCACACAGAGGAAAAAGTAATTTTCAAGATCCTTTTTTTTTACAATGAAACTGCCATATGTCAGCTCACAAAACCTCAGAGAGCTCTGCTAACTCCACTATTGATGAACCTATGAGGCTGAGCAAATCTCTCAGCTTCTTTTGCCTTCATTTTAGCTTGTAGAAATGGTCTGTTCCTGAGAATTCCAGTATTTGCCTCTTGGTCAAAGCGTATCTCATCTGCCTCCTGCTCTGCTACGAGTCTGTGCAGCCCATGGGGTGCCTGTGCCCCAGTCCCTTTCTGTCATTGTAGTGCTAATAGCAAAAATAATAAACCATATTAAAAACAACAGGTCACAAAGCTAAGGCAAAATTTTTGTAAACCACAGTTCCACTTTCTGGGCTACTCATACTAAATTGGATCTTGACAGACAAAAATCAGAATAATGCTGTTTCAACAAAGCTGTTCCAGTTTACCTTACATAACACATAAACTTACCCACCTAAAAAATTTTAAGCACACAGCTTTTGCAACTAAGATTTTTTTTTTCTCATTTTTCCCCCCAAAGAACTGAAAGAAAATTTACAGTCTACCAAGAGGACATCTAACATATTAAATTAGATCACGAACCAAATATATTAGATCAACATCTGTGTTCCCAGAAGAGGCTTGCATACTGTCAATAATACAACCTGACAGCTTTAGGATCAATCATCTTATTAAAACTTTCTTCTCTCTCTTTTTCCTCTCTCTCTATCACTCCTTGAAGGAGCTTGGCAAAGTTTATTTTTTTGGCTGGTAGCTTGCTTTTTTTCCTACTTCAGAATTTCTCTCACTAATACTTCCATAAGAAGTAGATTTGCCTCAAGTAGCTTGCATTAATCTGGGACACAATAATGAATAAATATTTGGAATAAATAATGCATAATGTCTAAGTCTGATAATTATCGTAATGATGACTGACATCCTCCTAGCACCTTCCAATCCTGAATCGCAAGGCACTTAATTGAATGACTAGAGATTTGCGGGCTGGGGGAGAGAATGGGGAAGGATCCTGAGCTGCAGTTGGCTGTCAGAGCTCTGATGTTGCTTGGGCCTCTCTACCCTGCATGCAATCTGCTTTTGTTGGCAGGACCCTCATTATTAGCTATAAAATAGGATTCTTTTTATTATGAAAATGGCTCCCGAGTTTTTTGGGGTTTTTTTTGTGGTGGTGGTGGTGGTGGCTTACTGGACAAAGAGATGTAAAAGACTGCTGCTTGGAAGAACTTGCAGGGCAGTAGGAGGGTGCACCAGAATTCAGAATACCAGGTCAACCATCTTAAAAGTCTCCTTTGTCCCCAATGGAATTCTAATGGAAGCAGAAAATTTCCCAGATAATATAGGGTTGACTCTGAACCCGTACGTTGTGGAGCAGATCCATACAAGAGGAGCAGAGCAGGGACTTCTTCAGGGGGGTGTACAGATTTATCATCAGGGTCACCGCCTTTGATGTGTCATAACACATCCTCCATTCCACAAATGTTTCAGTGGAACTGTCCGCAGGAGGAAAGATAATACAATGATTTGCCTATATAAGCATGACAGACATAAACACAATGTGCAGCTGGAGAGCGATAAGGGAAATTGATTTCTTTTTCCTATTCCTTTGCACTTTATTTCTCCTGCTTGGCAGCAGCAGTTCTGTTCATCAGTACATTTCCTCCTTTTCATACATGGGGGCAAATTTTCCAACGGGATTGAGCCTACTGCAGGTATATATATTGAATAACCTGCCTCTTTAAAATAGAAATGAATTTGCATGAAAATCTGCTCTATGTTGTATAAGTTACTGGAATATTTCCCATTTTTCTTTATACTTTTCACCAAGCTGTAGGTCTAAGAGCATTGTTCTGACTGTCATACAGTTGTCCTAATCAGCTGGTGATTTGGAGAGACACTGTCACCTCATCCATGGGGATTTTTGCCAGCTCTTCTGGGTGTGCTAGACATGGTATTAAGCACTTAACCACCCATAAGATTTCTGTGCAGTCTCTGCTTGTGTTTAGGCTGCAGATGAAGCAATGTCAACACAAGCATGATAAATTGGAGGTTTCTTCCCGGAGCACTTGCACTTACACAAACAAACACTTCATTAACAAGACGATAAACAAAACAAAATCCACAGCAGTCCGCACGAATGTGTCAGTAAATTGCTTCAGGGTGAGGAAACACCCTGTGCATCAACTTCAGGATATCATGGGACGTGCTGCCAGGCTGGAAGCATCTCCTGGCGTGCTGCCTCTGCGAAGGGAAGCAGCAGAGTGGAAATCCTGCCTTGCCCAAAGGGCGGGTCCTGCTGGCACATTTCTGGCACCTGCAGCTCTCCAGGAGCTGGTTCTTGGTCTGTAAACCAATCCTGTGGAATTACTCCAGATGAAGGAGTTGGAGTTGATGGATTCTGTCACGTGTGGGCTCGCTCTGAGGACTGCCTGTGTCCCCCTTCGTTTTAAATGCAGTTTTGAAATTCAGCTACAGGGACTAATGCTCCTTAGGGAGAAGGAAAACATTTGGGTTCTCTTAGGTGCGAGAAACACGGGAGATTTACAAAATCTCTAAATAGAAGTTTCAGTGCTGTTTATATTTCTGGAATCACTTAGGAGAGAAAGGCTTAGGAAATACACACAAAAAAGTCCCATTAGGAAATGTGGTTTTTCCCCATGATTTTTCTTCTTTTAATTTTGGCTATAATTGAAAATGTTAACTTATTTCACAGTTCTTGCTATTGAGCACAACAGGAAAAGTTGTACCAATGGGATTCAACCCCTTTCTCCACTTAGGTATCCGTTCAGCTGCCTTAACTTGTTAAAAGGCAAGGTAAAGTAATTTTCCTTTTTACTGTCGAAGTGGTATAAGATGCATCTTGCTTTTTTTTGGATATGTATTTTTACATTATCTTTGTCTCAGACTGTAACACTATTGATTTCAAAGGTTGTAAATGTAAAGAAAATTAAATGCAAGAGAAGAGAGAAATAGGCCTGAGACTCCATATAGCATTGGAGTTGGAAGTGGTAGAAGGAAAAATATTGAGCAGCAAATATTTAAAAATAGAAAAGAAGAGAGGAAAAGAAAATTATATGTTAAATTTCATGAAATATAAATAATACAGTATTGGTAGGTTGTAAGCATATTTCCTTTAAGGGGATTTTGCAAGGATTGAGGCTGGATTTTTTGATGAATAATTTTCTCTGTGACTTATCAGATAACTGGTTCATATGCTAACTTTAGACAGTGTAATGCTCATATCCTCTAGAATCAAGGAGGCTTAGGCTGTCCTCACTCATCCTTTTCACTTGCTGATTCAAAGTATTTCATTAGGAGAATTCAGCAGAACTAAAAAAAGACACCCTTCTTTTGAGAAAAACTTTTTCTTCATAGACCTTGAACAAATTTGCCACTGCTGACAACTTTAAATATTTTATGTTACATATTATTTCTGAACCAATATAGCAAGGTAGTAACAGTGCCTTTTCTGGTAAGATAATCCGTTTACATTTGTTCTCTGAAAGTTTTTTTTTGGTGTTTGTTTTTCCCCCCCCACCTTATCCCCTGCTGAGCATGTGAGTGAAGCTGCCTTTAAAATGGTAAAGGCAGACAGGTGTGGTTTTTTGGTTTTGCAGCTCTATCACCGTGACCTGTTTCTGTTTGCCTCCTTCTACCTAGTGAGTATCCGATTTCATTTTATGGGGCGTTTTTTTTAGTTTTTATTAGTTTTGGTTTTGTTGGTGTTTTTTGGTGTTTGTTTGGAGATTTGTCTTGTTTTTTTAAATTCATGGTACTTTGGTGATTCTGAGCATGTTGTCCCAGAACATGCAAACATCCATCTGAGTTTGTTAAGGGGTGAAATAAGGAACTTATTGAAGTATATCAATGTTCTTATTACATAAGAAGCCTAAATCTTTCATTGTGAGTGATACAACTTTTTTGGTTTTAGCATTAAAGTAGCTAGTACTTAAATATCTTGTGTAGTATGGTTTCTTTAAACAAGGCAGTGAAATAAAAGGCATGAATTCAGTAAAATGTATGTTGGGCCTTTAAAATGCTCCTTCAGACATACAGTTGAATTATTTGTCTTGAGAGGTGTGTTTCAGACATACCTGTGCCTTTCAGATAGTTTTCTATGTGGTTGCATATGCTTTCAAAGACTTTCTCCGAAATTTTAGGCTTCAGTTGCTTTGAAGATATTTTTTTTATGCTATGCAATCCTGTATTTGCGGTACTGTCCCTTCGGTCTTTACTAAACTAGATATTTTTCTTTCTTTTTCCATTTCTTGTCTCTTTCTTTAATTCAGATTTACAGAAGTTCATGCTTCTTATTGCTGAAGTCTCTTTTTCTCTCTTTGTATTTTTTTTTTTAGGCTTATATATATAATCTTGTGTCATGGGTGGGACTCAACTAATGAGCAGCCTGAAAATCTGTAGTTACAAATGTTCTAATTTTCAGGTAGATTTTCTTTCATTCCTTTTTCTCTCCTAAAAAAGATCAAGTATGACTAGGAAATGATCTCACTTTTCGTTCCTATAAAAAAAATTTGAGGGTGTCACATGGGCTTCTCACAGGTTAATAAATTACATACCTGTAATGAATTGCAAAAAGCAAAAGAGTGATCATATCAAAAGTGTCTGCAGTAGTAGCCCCATATTGGAGATGTTCAGTACTTTGTACCATTTAGCTTCTTTTTTATTATATCACTTTTATTAAATCTAATTATTTTCAGGCATTTAATTAGTCACTGCACATGTGAAAACAACAGTTCCCTTAATTTTATGTTTTAAAATAAATATCACCAAGACTCGCGGCTGTCTCAGAACTAACTCTGTGTATAGAAGTTTGATGCTATCTGACTCTTACTGTTGCATATTTGCATCCCAAATAAAGAATTATAAAATGAGACTTTAGACAGAATTATCTATGCCAGATGAATTAATTCCACCATGTTTTGTGTTCCATGTGTGAATAATAGTTCAGCAGCATTCTTTTTCAGTTTTTGCCAAGCTTTACATTCTGTGTTTGCATTTGGTATGATGTTGGAAGTTCACACCATCACATTCTTTTTCCCACTCCCCTTCCAACAATATGGTAAGATTTTTACAGGGATTTATTTAGCAGTTCACTGGGAATCTGACTCTTCAGTTTTATCACTTAGTTTTCTTGCAATTTTTGATACTTAGTATTGCCTGAATACAGAGAAGCTTTCTGGCATTTAACATACAGAAAACTGTGCTTAAAATAACATTATCATTGTAACAAACCAATGAATTCTGAAGAATTCATTTGAAAGGCTGGAATTATATCCTTAATTTACATGCTTTTCCTTTCCTTGTTAAGTAACAGTGGTAATGAGGTGTCATCTTTAAATTTGAATTGCCCAGCATCTGTTGGTTTGTGGCACAGCCCAACCCTGGCATTATTTAAATGTTTTTTTTTGCTGTGTATGAATATTAAATGGTGCCCTGAGGATTCAATGCAGCAGTCAGGACTATAGTAGTTACAAGGCTACAGTTTCTCTGTGCTCATTTTTTGTTCATACATCTATCTACGTAGTTCAGTAAGAAAACAGCCAAACAACAAAATCCAAAATACACACCACTACTAAAACCCAGGGAGGAGGGAATCCAGATTGTATTTGTGGAAGTACATGGAGATAGGGTTATCAGTCTGTCTTCTTCCTCTAAACTGTTAAATCCCCAGATCAAGGATACTTCAAATTTCTCACAGGGCTGCATGTCAGGTTTGCAAATTGTGGAGTTCATCAGTCCTTAAATTTGCTTTTGTTTTCCTTACCAAATTAATTGCAAAAAACATATGCATATATATAATAAAACATAGCAGCTGAGAGACCCTGAAAGCTGAAACCTGTTTCTATCAGAGGAAAAAGGTGGAACTAATTTGAGAAGAGACCCACCACATTCGTCTAAGCCTGCAAATGGTAGCAAAGTGCCTCTGTCAAGATTCTCAGTTTTCATGCCCTGCCATGACTTTGTATGTGTTTACACAGATTTAAATGGTGGTAGGTTCAGTAACTCTGTTTCAAATGCACAGATGGATTGCTAAAATTTGGATTAAAAGCAGTATTAAAAATAGGGCTTTTGAGGATGTGGGGTTTGGTTCATTTCTTAGGATTCACCGAGGTCATTTTTCAGACCAGACAGCTTATGTAGGTACCGTTTTTATTTCAGAAGAACCCGTGTTTACAGCTATATGAGCTGCTTTGATAAAAACTGTGTAAAGCTGTGTAAAAACATTTCTTCATGCTTAGATTTCATATTTGTGGCACTAACCAAGGGTGTTTTGGTTTTTTTTTAATTTTGAAAAGAAATTTAGAATCACCATTTAGGAGAAAATGAATGCTGATAAAATGCTGAAACTAGTAAAATACCTCGAGATTTTTATTGCAAGTATTGCTTCTTTTGAATGCTTGTCCCATCTTGCTCTCCAGCTAACATCAGCTGGCTTCTTCTCAGGGCAACTGCTAGTTTTTTCAAGGGGAAGAGAATGCCTTGCTGAGGGAAAGAAATAAGAGCAATCACATTCTTTCTTCATGTTCTCTGCATTTATTCATGTCTCTTCCTCTTAATTTTTCATCTTTCTTATGTGGCCTGGAGCAGAATCTCATCTATTTACAATAATGGGAAAAAATATTGAAAAATAGTAGATCCTTTTCAGGGTCCATTAACTAAGCAATATGATGCATGTTGATGAAAGGTGCTGACAGCCTCTCATAATTCAGGTCTGGGGAGTGATTCCCTAACCCGCATTGGCTCCGTTGCTCAAAGGTCTCCCTCAAAGCTGCTGCTTAAGGAGGGCACGTGAGGGATGTCATCCTTTGGCTGGGCTGGCATTGGCAGGAAACCTGCAAGGAGCTCAGTTCCACACCTTGCTCTCTTGTGCTGATTTCTTGGTGTCACTGCAGTGCCTTTGCAGACAGAGCACATGGGGACCCCCAAGTGCAAAATTATCTTTGGGTTCCTTTGATATTTCTAAGCATCAAGGACATATGAGCGAATCATAGTAAATGGTGGAACTGCTTCAGCAGGACACCTGCAGGCTCTCGAGTCATCACTGGTGTTCTCAGCTCTACAGACACTCTTGGCTCACCCAGCATTGCTTTGTTGGACACGATTTCTTTACAGTTAATGCCCTAGCTGCTTCAGGAACCTCTCTGTGAGACCCATTAGAGGCCTGCTGGCTGTCAGTGGTACCCACAACTTTATCATTGCATGTAAACGTGAAAAACGTAAATCACATTGGAGATGAAGTGCAAGAGCTGCAAGGGAAACATATGTGCCTAGAATTCTATAAGGGCAAAGCAGTGAGGGCCAGTATGCCGCACAAGCACCTACACTAAGCCAAATGTGAAAATTGGCTCTGGTTTCCAAGACATCTTCATCCAAGAGAAAGAGAGAAACAAACTTGAACAAGTATGTTTTTCATCCTACCTATGTTGTTGCTTCCCAGGGTGTTATTCTATTATGTGAGAATGATGTGCATAGCAGAGCTGTCAAAACAGCAAACAGCCACGTCCAGGCGTTTGCTGAACACCTGCAAATCCCACTGAAGTTGTGGAAGGTGCAGCTGCCAAGCTGTAGCTCAGCTCTTTGAAGGGATTGACTACAGTGAGTAATAACAAGATCAATTAAGAGTCACAACTACATTGCAATGTCTATTTTAGGGAGATTGGTTATATATTGTAGAAAGGCAAACTACATTCCTGCACTGGAAATAAAAAGAGACTAATTAACTCTTGCACACTGGTGACTACTCCAGTTGTTATCCAAAG
The DNA here is from genome assembly GCA_013400915.1 of Pardalotus punctatus. Classification (NCBI taxonomy): domain Eukaryota; kingdom Metazoa; phylum Chordata; class Aves; order Passeriformes; family Pardalotidae; genus Pardalotus; species Pardalotus punctatus. The sequence continues at coordinate 968,841 of VZTX01013222.1, forward strand.
CCTGTGTAGGTTTTCTGCTTTTTTTTTTTTTTTTAATTTTTAAATTTCATTGAAGTTTTGGTGTTCTTGCCTCAATAGCACTTATGCCAAGTTTGGAGAACCTGACAGAAACTCTAATAACCACCCTATTTAAATTGTTCAGAAGGATAATGCATAACTTTTACATAACAAGCAGGATCACTGAAAGAGATTGCCATGCCTGATACCAATAGAGGGGCTGTAGCCGGCGCTGAGTCTGAAAACCTGAATGCTAAATTTAGATCGCTGCATCGGCAGGAGATGAGCAAGCAGACATCAAATTGGGATAATGAGTTTATGATTAAAGACTTAAAAATCACCCTCCTCAAGAAGGAGAGCCACATGAAGGGCTTGAGGAGCCCAGTGAAAGGCAAGGTGTGTGCGGCCTCCTGAGGTCTCCGTAATGATCTCTGCCTCCATTTGCCTCCGTGCACTGCAGACAGGGAGGGATTTGCAGTACTTTTCAGTCTGTGTGCAATGAGCTGCTCTTTCTCCAAGACAAAGTACAGAAAATGGCTCAGAAGGCTTCACGTTCTCCTTCATTAAAAATGTTTGACTTAGAGGAAAAGGCTACTTGATTCTCAGTAATTGTTTTACACAGATATGTTGACCAGTCAGTAGATAGCATTCACTTCAAATCTCATTCATTGGCACTTCATTAAGTAAATCCCATGTTGTTATATCCATTCTTGTCTTTTGAAAAGTTGTAAGTGGTGTTTGTGAAGAAAATGTAGATCGTTGTGCATCTGGACACTTTGCAAGCCTCCCAGAGGGGCTCCTGCCTTTCATTCACACAGAAAGTCATAGTTGTGAAATACCTGTTTGCGATGCCCTTTTGAACTTCCCCTGTGGGACAAAGGAGGACTTCGTGAGTCATCTTCTGGCTTCATTCACGAAATTCTCCAAGTAATTTCAATTTTACAATGGCTTTGCCTGACTCTGTGTGTGATTTCTTCTAATATTTTCTTCTACTTTTTTTAAGGCCACACTGCACAGAACAAAAAATACAGCATCGGCTATTTTATTGATGGATGCAGGGGACCTGCTGGGAGCTTAGAGAATAGAATTGATTTTTTTACTAACTTTCCCTTTGTATCTGTCTTTAAGATTGGCCTCATAAAGTAGGCAACTTCAGTAGCAGTGCATGAGCTTCAAGCAGATAGAATCATCTTTGTGTTATATTTTCTTTGAACTGTCATCATGTCCTTGCCTCCTTTGGGTTTTTTTCCTTGTTGGTTTTCTTGTTTTGTTTTGTTTTCTTTTTCTCCTTCCCCTTGATTCGCTTTTCTGTCTCGAGCCTTTCATATTCTTCAACTTCGAGTTAAAATGACCTGTGTGTAGTTTGCAGCGCGAACACAGAATTTCATTTATATTTGACAATTAATCAACAGGGAGCAAAGCTCAATGTCAAATTAACACTACTTTGTTGTACAACTCTCCAGATTTGCCTGAATCTGTATGTGTATGTGTGTTTGGAAGGCAGGCTGCTTTTATTTTGTTACAAATAAGCCTTTTTTTAAGGAATGCCAAGAGCTAGAAGCATCACCCTCAGAAAAGTGAAACAGTCAGTGTTTTGTGGCTGGTGTAACACACTGTGGCTGGACTGTGCTGCACAAGGAATCTGCTCCGAGCGCTGCCTTGCCCTGGGGATGGCTGTGACACCGCTGGGGCTGCTGCTGTTGCTGGGCTGCAGCCTGGCTGCCTTCTCCTGCCTTTGCCTTGCTTTGGACCCTTTGCTTCCCCCTCGGAAGTTGGAAGGGTACACCACACGTTTTTGCTCAAAATGCAGTGTATGTGCATGCACACGCCCCGGCCCAGCAGCAGTCTGTGTGACAGCCGCCCTGCTCCGCTCCTGGCCGCGGGACGGGGCCGCTTCCCGTGGCTTCTCTGTACGGAGCCGGGCAATGCAACAGCCGGGCAGCTCAGTGTCTCTGTAAAAGTAGGGGGTTCGTCATGCCAGGTGTTTTGTAGCATTTCTCTGGAGGATGCTTTGGGTGTGGACTTGTACAGTTTGTCCAAGTCAGTGGTGAACAACCCCTGTTTTTCCCCATACCAAAATTCTGACTGCCCTGGAGCAGTCGGGCCCATGTCTGAGGTTTGCACCCAGGGAAACATTTTACTGCAAACCTGAGTGCTCCCCACAAGAAGGCTGAGGGAAGCTTGCTTTGTATTCTACCAATTTACACTGCAAGATAACAAGGAAAAGACTAAGGGCAGTATGAGACAACAGAGTGCATTCAGTTCTTAAAATTCTATGACTTCATGGATGATGATTTTGCTTTTTAAAAAGGGGTGGAGCTATGGAAGTCAATTTCATACATACTTTTAGAAAATATGTATGCTGATATTCATAAAAGATTGTTTATTTGGTGGGACAGATCTTGTTATTATTTCCCAGTTCCTTTCCTAGAGCTCTGGTATGTCATAAAGTTGAAGCACTGATTAAACAAGATATTAACCACTTAAAGGATGAAATATTTTCTTTTCTAAAGAAAAAAACTATTCAGAGTCAGTAAAATAATTATTTGTCTCATTTTAACACATTCAAGAAAATAATGTTATTTTCAATTGCTTTCAAGGTTGGGGGAGAAAATTTATTACTGCCTAATTTGATCTCTGGTTTAATGCATTCTTTGTATTTTTTCCCTATATCTTCTATTTGCACTGTGTCATATATTTTAGACAGCTTTTAGCCTTAATTCAACAGTCACAGATAATGAAGACTTTACCACATCTATAAGTATTTTCTTCTCATGGCTAACCACTTTGCTATTTAACAGAGTGTTTTGTAACTTTACTGTGATGATTTTTTTTTTTTTTAGTTAGGGTGTTTGTTTTTTTTTCGGTCTGCTTTATGTTTCCAGCCATTGTCTCTCACTATCTTAAAAACTTGACTTGTCAGTTGTGGGCAAGTTGCTGTATAAAACTATATTGGTTCAATGATATTCTGCTGCTTTACTGCTGTTTTACAGAAGCGTTGGCTTCTCCTCTGGCTCTCACAGCTCTTGTGTGACTGTCCCAGCCTAGAGACACAGTGTGATTCCCCAATAACTCTAAGCAGGACCACAGACCCTTTTTCTACTCCCCAGTGTACTTTTCATTATATCATGCCAACCCATTTATCTATAGCATCACACTGTGGGCTTGTTGGTTTCTTTTCGTCACCAAACCTTACTCAGATAACAGGTTGCCTCTGGGATTCAGATGAGTGTTGTGCTACTTTAGGTTCCCCCAGATGCCCTAATAGGTTGTGGGAAAATATGTGTTTGAAGAAGCAAAAAAGATTTGATGGGAGTCCCCTTTTCTCGGAATGTGAAATGAGGATTAGTGGAACTGGTAAAACACTCAGACTTCTGCATAAGTGCTATGTTATCCCAAGGCTCTGTAACTCTCCTTTGTGTCTCCCACCACAAGTAACTTTTTTCAGATACAATTCTTTAAAAATATAATTATCTGAACACTGATGTTAGGGTAAGCTGACTCATTGATTGGCATTGTGCATTTAAAACCATTAAACCTCTGCTAACATATCCATTAGAAACAAATGAAATAATGATGTGGATGAAGCTAAACCAAAGCACACAATTAATTAGATTTTATTTTATATTGTGATGGATTCCTGGAGCTCTGTGGGCACTGACCAAAGATACATTTGCTTTTCTCATGCAGGGTAATTGGATTACTAGGTAGTATGAGTCTTTAATCTTTGCTGATAGAGTGAGATAAATGTCTGCTAAATACACTGAGCAAACAAGGGTAGCTTAAGAAAAGAAGTGACAAAAAAGGTGTCGTGAATATAGAAGCTTAAGCAATATTTCTTCTGGCGATGGAGAGGAAAAAGCAGTTCTGTTGTTACTTGGCTGGTTAAACACACTGTGACAACAGGGGTAGCTGCTTCCCTGCACACTTTAACAGTATCTCCCTGTATGCACTGAATTTTGAAACGGGTGTCTCCTTTTTGTGCCTGCATAAATGTCTTCACTTTTCAGGGAATGGATGTTTGAAAATACTTGGAAATTTTTCTCTGTGAGGTGCTCTGAAAATGAGGTGTTGGTAGTCATTTCTAGCACTGAAAATGAACACCAGTATTTCATCCTGTGATCAGGAATGAAAATACAGAGTGGGCTTAGGTAATTTGGGGTTGGAGTATGTGTTTTATTTTTTAAGGTATTGGAACATAAAAAGAAATAAGACAAAACTGAAATAGCTTCACAATTCTGGCAATTCATCCTACCAATCACTGCCCTGGAAAAAAAACAATGCCACTCATCTATGACTAGTCATAGACCTGCATTCAAGCAAAAACAGAGCACAAAAATAAGGATTATGGGCTGTGCTGCTTGGCAGGGAAAAATAAGTAAATTGGTGTTGGGCTGCTTTGAGAGTGGAAGCAATTTCCTGTGGAAAACCTTTCCTCCCAACCTGTAATTTATACCTGCTTGAAAACTTAGGCAGAACCTGATCTCTCTTGGATGCCTGAGAATCATAGGAGGAAGCACAGATGCAATTCCCAGCTGTAGGAAATAACTGAGATCCGAGTCCCTCTGCAGAGCTCCAGGGCTGTCCTACAAAGCCAGAGAGGGGAACTTTCAGAGTGTGTGGCCAGCTTTCCCTAAAAGCCAGCCCGACAGAGCACTCAGACCATCCGTGGCACTTGGCAAACCTTGACAAACCATCCCTTGGAGCAGCAGGGCTGGATGACCCAACAAAAACAGCTCGAATTCCTGTAAGTGGGCAGACCACCCCCAGAAGTGCTGATATCCTGAAATCCTGTCTTGAGGGCAGCACTGGGCTGCGAATGAGCTGAGCGGGCTGTTCTCATTCTGGAGGGGTCGGATCAGTGCCAGTTACAAATTCAACTGGAATTGATTATCAAATTAACTTGTTAAAGCTTGTTTGAATAGGTATCCTGAGTTTGCTCCATTTCTGGAAAGCCACAAAGATCTGATACACAGATCACACTCTACAGATAAACTTACCCTTTTTCTGGGTCATTTTGTGGCTGTAGGATTCTGGGAGATATGGAAATATATCCTGAACTGTTTCATAAATGCCAGAGAGGTCAATCTTCTTTCCTTGCTTCACAAGAAAGTGATTGATGCTTGGCACTTCTATATAATAATAAAACATTTCCAAAGCTTATGGTCAATAAATTTGTGTAATAAATAATGCATCCCAATGCTGCTATAGTTCATACTTCAATAACTTTTCTAAGTTATTTTCTAAGGGTAAGATAATGGAAGTTTTAGTCATGCTTTTTTTTCCTTTTCAAAGAACAAAGACTTTGAAATTCCTTTTAAGCCTAGTGCATCTTAAGGTTAGTGTCTCCTTGAACTAGTGATTTCTGCTGGAGTCAAAACTGTGATTTTAATTTGAATTTTCTATGAATGTCCACAAAATTGTGTGGTCTGTGACTTTAAGTGTGTGCCACATGTTGCTTTTTTTGTTCTAGACACTTCTAAATACACTTATATTTTTTGAGTGAAGCAGCCCAAAAAACTGGCTTTTTGTTCAGGTATCTTTCATGAAGTTTTTTGACATCTATGATATAACCCAAAGAGTAGTTCAATCACTGGATAACTCTGTGCTGTCTCTACCGATATATGAATAAAACCTTCAGGTAAAGTGATAATATGAAAGCACTCATCTTTCTTCAGGGCACAAAGTTCATAAGATCTTTGTTTATCTATATTCTTTTGTTTTCTCTTTTTTGTTTTGTTTTTGCCAGCAGTCCCTTTTTTTTTTTTTTTTTTTAAACTTTGGATTCAGACAGAAACAGTAAATGCAGCTGATAAAGGAGAGGACTCCAGTCCTGTTTCCACTGATGAGGATGTAGGTTTGTGTTAAGAACTGTGCAGGTTCCTAATGGTTTACATGAGGAATGTAATAGAGGTTGGAGACCAGCTTAGTGAGATTTTCAGTCATACAAATCCCTAACTGTTCACATGTCAGCCAGCTTTAGAGATCAGATTAAAAGTTTTAAACAGCCTTGACTTTCCTTTTCAAACCTCATATCAAGTTTTGGATGTGTTGGGCCACTTTTTGCCTTTGCTGTTTTCCATGCAACCATGATGGTTCATCACCAATTCAGTTGCCAGAGCATAAATACAGAGAAAGGGGCATAACCAGGCTCCTCAAACACTGAATTACTCTCCAGATCCTGTGCCATACCTGGGAGTCTCACCTGAGCACCCCATGAGGTCTGCAGCAGCACTAAATCTGCCAGGGTGTACACAACTGAATTGATACCTTAAAGATTGCTTTTGCTTCCTTTTGAAAATGCAAGAAAAGAAATAAAAGATAGTCTGGACTGGAAAAGCCCTGAATTTCCCTTTATTATTAATTTAAATTTGAAAAAGTTGCATGTAGTTATTCTTGATTTAACCCCTCTTTTCTCACAAAACTGAAAAATTGGCTATGAAAATGTTTAGAACATGAACTAGTACAGAACAGAAGCTGCTCAATTTTCTCAAGTCCATCTTGTAGTAAACTGTTCTATAAAAACTCATTCTGAAAGAAAGTTTCAAGAAGTTTGTTCCCTGTAGCAGGTACTGAGAATACATACTATTCTGGGATATTTGCCTGTTTGGGAAAGCCTGTTCTCTGTTAGGTTGCTCAGGTTTGGTGGAGCAATGGTGGAGAGACACAGAAAAACATAGGAAAATTAGAAGTGGGACTGGAGGAAGGTGTCGGTGGACAGCATTTCAGAATTTGCTTGACAGAGGATTCATCTTGCCAGGCTGAATTTAACCTACTTATCCAAGTCCCCCTGAGAGAGAAGAAGGTTCTTCAGAAAATAACTTTTCCCATCATCCTGAGAAAGGTGTTAACAAAAGCAGAGACCACTTGAAATTGATCCTAACCTACCTCTTTGCTCTCCTCTCAAGTGGAATCTGTGATAGGAAAACTCTGACTTAACAATTTTGCTTTCTGTTTTGATAAAATTTTTACCATTTTTTCTTCAAACAGTCTTGTCAGAAGATGGTCTGTGCCCTTTGCTTTGTCCTCATGCTTTCTGTCATGTTTTTGCTGTCCTCATGGGAGTTGATGGCCCGTGATATAGATTTTCCTATTCAAAAGATGTAGAATCACATTTCTAGACTTATCCAGTCCTGTGCAGTAGCTCTAATCTCTGTCTTCTGTCTTTTTCTACTCATTCCATAAAGGCCAGGGCAGAATTCTGCACAGGTAGACAATCCTTCAGCCTCATCGTGGCTCTGGCACCCCAGTTTATAATCTAATACAAGCTGTTGTTCCCCTTCTGGATTGCCTCACAACAGCTGCCCGCAGGGAGTCTTGGTGCCTCCAAATTAATCCGTGATTGCCAGGGATTAATTTAGGCACAAAAAGCAAGTTCATAAGGAATCCTCAGTGTTCGTGTATAAAAATACTACAGTAGATTTACAGCTTTTGAGGCACAAGTTTAAAAGAAGAAAGCGCAGCAATTGATGGCCAAAAAGAGACTGCATGGGGGAAGAAATACATGGCCACTTGTAAGCTGCAATCTGCTGAAACCCAGAGGGTTCTTTTAAGTTTGTCATTTCTCTGATCTGTGTTTGTTTATTTCAGCACAACATGTTTTTGTCCGGAAGATATTTTGTGCTTTGAATAAAGCACAAAGCTTTTCACAAAGAACTCTCTATTTTAAACTGGTATCAACCTTTTATGAAGTTCATTGTGGAAACTGCACAAATAGAAATGTGACAATTCCAGTTTTTAAGGACAAGCTTTCCTCTCTGACTGTGTAGGTCACAGTATCTATTTCTTTTCCTTGTAAAATTTGTGTATTGCCAACAAAAGAATTTGAGGCCTCTTTCTGGCATGTAGCAAAGATAGGACAGCTTTTACATCCCTGGACTTAAGGCTACTCGTGACCTTGTTCTGTGAACTGTTGTTACTTTTAGGTGCAGAATTTGGGCTTAAATTAGAAGTATTTTTCTTTTTATTGGTCCTCTCTTTTTTCATTTATTCTATTATGGTCAAACTGAATATTGCTACAAAAAATGAACCACATTGTGTGCAATGCTATAAATAATAAGCTATACTTTCTGTGCTGAAAAAACAAACAGGCCAAAGAGATGAGAGGACACAGAGGAAGAGTCAAGAAAAATCAGTCGCTTTGTAATTGCTGGGAACCTGAAGTTAAGTGCTTGTTCAAGGTCACTCAGGAGCTGAGCATGAAAGATGAGATTTAACCAGGCTTTCTGAATCTGAGGCCAGCCTTGCAATCATTGAAATATCTCTTCATCCAGAAGTTTGCAGTCACTTGACATTTGTGTTAATGCCTGACACTTGACTTCAGCATTTCAGCTTTGATAAGGCCACACCAGCGTCACTTAAGATGAAAAGTACTAAAAAAAAAACAGAAAAAAAAATAGGGGACTGTTTGTTGTGCAGGCTCCTCTGTGGTGTGTGAAGAGAGCCCGCTCTCTTTCAATGAGTTTGTATGAGAAACAATCAGAGTGAAACCTTGGAGAGGTTCAACAGATGAATATGATCAATGGTTGCTTGTACTGACAGTTGAGACAAAGGAGGCATCTCCTTTCAGCAGGAATAGCTTAGGGAAATGTCTGTGAAGACAGAGGTGCTTCTATACTTTTTCCACATGTATATTTTTATGTCGTTATGTCTTTCCATGATCTTAAAGCCTTTTTTGTGTACTGCCCAGTCCTTTAGGGGAGGAAAAGGGGTTGGGGTGAAAAGAAGGAATAAGTCTGAGCCTCTGAGACACAGCTTGTGCAGGGGTGGCACTGCAGGGTAAAGTGACTGCCAGAGGCCACCTTGTGGAAGCCCATAACACAACGGTACCTTTCTGTAAACCAGGGCTATTCTTCTGGTTTTGTGACTGGTTATTAGCTATTACTCACTAGGCAGGGAAAAAAACCACCCTATTTTTGAGACTTCTGTCAGTGCAGTTTCATGAGCTGACGTACAGAGTGCTTAAATTGTATCATTTAACCTAATGGAGGCAAGGAGCTTTGTAATTTCACTATGTTTGAGAATGTCCCCTTCTCTTTTCCTTCCCTTTTTCTTGTACCCAACTGCCAATTCCCTAATTGCTACTGTGAATCTGTTTATTTCTAATAGGTTTTAAAGAGGCACCTTGTCATAATATCAGCAATGACTCTCCAGGTTTCTAATTTGTTACTTGTTTTTCTAACAGTACTTGCCTCTGCGTCTGCTCTTTTCAAATGCTCTCATAGCTGTTAATTTTCTGTTGGATTATATTCAGAAAATTATTTTTTTTAAACTATATACTCTAAGTCACTTCCAAGTTTTTATAGAAGGGAGAAAAAATGTTGGGACAAGAAGCTATAACAGAATAGCTGTTATGTACCAAAAATGACATTAGAAGGGTATTCAGTGGAAGGTTCTGTGAACAAAGAGCTCCTGCCAAGGTACACAGGTACCCAGCTCAGGGGCAAAGCCACAGCATCAGGGCAGGATATCAACTACTCCAAAAAAATTTGGGTACAGTGCTCCCATGTGCTTCAGGGTGAGGGTGTTTCTTGTACCTCATCTTTTCCTGTGGAATTCCGCTTGTGCTATCATCCTGACACATCAGGTGTGTGAGTGTGACTGGTGGTCTGGGTTTGCCTTGAACAGAGCAAGGCCAGAGAAGGCAAATGATGTTTGGGACATTTTAGAGATGGGATAAAGAATGAATTACTGTGTTGTTTTTTTGGGGTTTGTTTTCCCATGTTAAAGTAGAAATGGAAACCACCCATGATCATACAATGGGATTAGTGCCAGACTGGTTTCAGAACCTAAAGAAATAGAAACATTCATGAAACATTAGTAAGACTAGTATATATTTTTCTGCCTGAAAGGAAAAGCTAAAAAGAGAAGTCTTGTTAAAAATTGCAAAAACACCTCTATGCAAGACAGTTAAATTATTCTGTTTGAAAATGTTGGGGGTAATCATATAGAATAGAAGAGAGGAACCTGTTTTTAACTGGAGAGGAAACATGTCAAATGAACTGTAAATATGCCTGTTGAGTTTTCCATTTGGGGAAGCAGAGGCAAGTTGTTTGTAAAGTACCTAAATGAGGGTTGAGTGGCTATATGACATCTAATAAATTAAAGGCATGACAACTTCTCCCCTGAATGATTCCTTGCAGTCACCCCTGCTGGGTTACTTGGGGGAAAAAATATTAGATCGAGTCCTTTTCCTGCCTGGCATAGGAGCAATGTATTAGAGCAGAATGCAGAAAAACAGATCAGTAGTGTGGTGGAACCTCCAAAAATAAAGAGAAATCAAACCAAAGATGGGCTCAGTCAAGGAATCTGATGGGAAATGGCAAATGATGCCTCATCACTGTGCAGAGAGGACCGGGAGTTGTTTGTCTGAACACAACCTGTGTTAGCACAGCCTGTAAATCAGCGTGCTCTTCACGAGAGGAGTGGCGGCTGAGCCCGTGTTAATGTCAGATTTATGTTAACGTGCACCGAGGAAATCAATACAAGGTAGCACTGTTTGCATAGGGCAAACAGATTCCTGGCATGCTTGCTGCTTTTGATTAGCCAAAAATGGTGTGCGCAGGGCTGCGAGTGCGCGCCGTGCTGTACAAACCAGAGGGTGCCTCTGTGCAGAGGAAAGAACACATTTCAAGGAAGTGTCAGAGGGAGTTTAGAGCCCATTTCCCTGCTGCCCTTTACAGCAGCATTTCTTTGGTCTGAATCTTATTTGCTTACATGTCGACTTGTTCTTGGGGCAATCTCTTTAACTCTGCCAGGAAAGTGTAAACTGAATTGTTTGTATGATGAAGAGAGCACGTGGGAAATCTCAGACATAACCAAAATAAAGGACATAGAAAAAGCTGTTCTAAAGGAAAAAGGTGCATGCAACAATGCTCAGAATGTTCCGTCCTCCACCAAGCAGTCACATCTGAAAGGCTGTGTGCAAATCTAGTCACAAATAGTATTTGATCCCAACTTTTTAAGTGCTTTTTGAAATCCTAATCTGCTCACTCATCAGTGGCTGAAATTTTTACGAGCTGCAAGCTACATTTTTAATAAAAGCTGGGAAAATGTGCATCTCTGCAGCTCTGATTTTTCCCTCCCATATTATGGTACTACCTGTTTTATACCTTTAATATCCAGTTGTTGGTTTAGTGTAACTTCTTCCTGGGAGGGCTGTTAGTGAGCCTGGTCTCTCACCCCTTAATGAACCGTGGATTGTTTACAGCTAATGAAGCTCACAGTAGCCCACTTTAATTTGAGGCTAATTTTCCTGGGCCTGACCTATAAACCATAAAGAGCGTAAGTGGGACCTGACTGAAGGCCTGAGGTTGTTCAGTGCTCAATTTCCTCTTCTGATCTCATGCTGCTAGAAGTTATTTCTTTCCATAATGCACCAAGGCTGTGACATTCCCAGCAGCATGGGGCTGCAGGAAAGCAGGGAGATTTTGCCAGCTTTTAGCTGCTGCTGCTGCTGCTGCACCAGGTGTGATGGACCGGGGCTTTGGGCTCTGGACAGTGCCTTTGTACCCCAGAGCAGGACAGGCCAAGCTTCATGGGCTGGTTCTCATTTTTCAAGAGCAAAAGCTTCCTTGTTCACATCCCTGGGGTCTGGAGATACTTTGGGAACTGGTGGGTTGCATCTGATCCTTTTTGACCTTTTTGGGATGAGTTTCATTAAAGTAAACCTTTCTCAGTGAGAAAGATACAGAACTACTTCACTTAAGAGCATATTTTTTTCTATCCCTCTCCTACCTTGACTACTGAGTGGGTTAGTTTTGTACAGAGAACTCTTAGGATGTGTTTGCTTTTAAAAGGATCCATCTTCCAGATCTCAAAGGTGTGCATAATGTCTTTTTGTGATTGTGAATATCTACAGAGGTTCCTATTTAGGTAAGGAAAGTGGGACAAAAAAAAAGAAAAGAAGTTGCTATTTGCTACAACTTCGGTCCAGAGACAGCAGCATCTGTATCATTTAATTCTAGACTGTGTGATACTTGGTTTCCGCACCGCAGGATGGAAGACTGATTTTCTCCCTGCTTCTCCCCAACCCATCAGTATTAATAATCCAAATAATAAATCTAAGAAGGACTCCTCAACTCCCTCCCTCACAAGAATAGCCTCTGTGTGTTGTGTTTTGGTTGATATAATATTTCTGCTTTGTTTAATTCAGATGCATTTATTTTTCCTTCCATCATTCATTTTACTCCATTAAGTTAGTGGTTCTGTGGGGATTCAGTTGATTAATGACTAATTTCCATTCTATGCATGCTTAAGAGGAACCTACTTTCACAGTACTTCCCTCCAAAATAATATAATCTTGAGAGAGGGGGAACAAAACTTTCATGTGAAAACAAAAAGCCAGTAGAACTGCAATGCAAAAAATGGACTGAATTAAGAACATTTTCATTTCAGCAGTTTCCTGAGTGTGAGGGAACAGCTCCTGACCTGGATGCCTATATTCATGCATTCCTTTTTGACTGGCCCAGCAGCTGAAGATGTTACTGTCACCTACAGACTGGTGTCATGACCCCCTTGGAAGTTAAACCCCTACTGGCTTAACTGACTGTCTGAATTCTTTGCAGCTTATTTCAGTTTCCCTCTTAGAGAGATAGAAAAGGATGGGTAAACACAGAGTCATGATCTTTACTCCCCTGAGAGGGAACTGAAGCAGGGGCAGAAGGTGCATTGCTCTAGGTTTTGCTACAGATTGGTGGCAGAGTCAAAACTGGTCACAAATTCAGTTGTCTGTTTAGCTTTTCATATTTACACTTCTGGTACATGCATCCCACTCCTGGTCTGAGTTTCTCCAAAATAGCCCAGAAATACTCCCTCAGTTGCTAAATGTATCCTCTGAGACATCAAAAACCAAGAAATGAGCAGTCAGCTCTCAGTGATGATGGGAGATCTCCTGTGACATTTCTGAGTGCCTCTGTCTGTGCAGGGAGGAAGATGGGGTCTTTCTAAATGAAGTGAGCCTGGAAATTTACAGAAAAATTCAGTCAGGTCTTGGTAAACCTTCCTCTGCAGGAACATCACTTTTTTTGCTTGCAATGACCTAAATTCCATTTTTTTTGTACATCACAAAGGCCATAGTCATCTGTCTGGCAAAGGGCACCAACGAACTCATGTCTGGTTACTTCCTCGTGTTTCCTCTGAGAATGCAATAATCTTTTAATAGGTATTGCAATGCAATCACAGATTATTCTTATTTTTTTTCCTTGTTGGAGATGAACCAGAAGCAGAGTTCCATAGCTAAATTAATTAGAAAGAAAACTACAGGTGCTCTTGCAATACTGCTTGCAGGAAGGCAGATTTCCTGATAAATCAGTTTGTCTGACACACTGTTAATGAGAAATTAGGAGCTATGTTGTATTCTGTTCCTGAGGTTGACTGACTTAAATTTTTTTTTCTTTCCTCTTTGATTGTAAAGCAGGGGGAGGAGGGAGGAGGTATAGTAATTCCTAATGCAAGGTAAATTTTTTCTCAATATGCACATTTATATATGAGTCTAGGCACACAGTTAATATCCTGATAAGGCTTTCATTTTCCAACTGCCACAGTGCACAAAAATTGTTCTCTGATTACTAGAAATTAAAGCACCATGTCAAAATGTTCTGAAGTAAACCTGTGAAGTAAGATATTAGAAATGAGTATGTAGCACCTTACTAAAATCAGAAGACATAAGAGCTGTAATGTAAGGCCAATCCCCAATCATTCCTGTTTTGAACAGTCATCTTCTGTTTTAGACTTTGACCCCATGTCTGTGAGCTGTTTTGTGCATGAAGTTTTGGTCAACTGTGTTGGGTGGACTGAGCTATGAGCATTTAGGTTCTGATCTGGCAAAGCATAAAGTGCTTTGTGAGAGCTGTGCAGTCTCTGGTGTCAGTGTGATGAGAAGTGACATCTTCAAATATGGCATCTCTGGCTATGAATGTAAAATACATGTTTTGGCAATGAAATGGTTCTGTTGCGCTGTTATTGGACCACATCAAGTGAAAAACCAGATCAGTCTCCAAAACAATAAGACATGAACTTAGCTCGCCTGTTTTCCTGGGAAGTTACCATCTGTACTGGGATGGGAAAAGGCGAAACAAGATCCCTCAGCTGTCACAGTTCATAGCTGCAGCTCAAACATGACTTCCCCAGGCATCAGACATAAGATGCCAGACTGAAATGTAACAATGGAACGGTCAGCACCAATTCCCTTCAGTGAACCTGCCTGCATGCAATGAAGATTTGCAGCTGGATCTGATACGGTTTTCAACTACAGCAGCAAAGATATTTAGATGCTCTCTCCATCTGCGTCAGCAAGCACTTTTGCTATGGCTTTTTTTGTGGTTTCGTATTTTCTAGATTGGTGGGGGTTTTTTTGTTTGTTTTATTTTTTGTTTGTTTGTTTTTGGTTTTTTATTTGTTTGTGGGATTTATTTGTTTTTTGGTTTTGTTGTTTTTGTTGCTGTTTGGTTGTTTTGGTGTTGGTTTTTTGGGGGGTTGTTGAGGTTTTTTTTCGACTGCTGAGGGCAGTGAGCAGATTGTGCTGGCCTTAGTTATCTAGAATTTCTCTCAGTAGAAGATAAGCTTCTTGCTGAGCTAAATCGTGATACCTATATGTCACAATTTTATAATAGTGTCTGAAATTTGTAAGCTATGCATGGGCAGACTTGTCTCACAAGATCATTTTTCTTCCACAGATAATTACCGTTCCCCATGAGATTTCACAAAGGCAGGGCAGATGCAAACACACACACACTCACACTATTTTAAAAAAATTCTGTTTGCTGTTTCATTAGGATGTGGGAAGATAATCTGCAGGTTTCTAGTGATACATTCTGGATTTGTTCAAAGTCTGTTGATCTCATGCTTTACTAGATGAATTGCTTCCTGTCTATCCTCCTTTTCTTGGTTTGTCTCTTTGAATAGATACTTTCTGTGCTTGACACGGAGTAGAACTGGAATTTTTTTTATGCAATAGCTGTTAAAAGCAGTTAGAGGTGTGTTCATGTTTTGCTAATGTAGATTAGAAGAGCTCTGCTGAAGCCAGAAGAATGGAAGCAGTTTTTATTACACAGAGATGTGGTCAATATATTTAAGGATGGAGCAGGTGCTTTTACAAAAATAAGTTAAATGGATTTTTTTCTGGTGAATATTTCTGTTGGTCACACTTCATGTGCAGTTAATATTCTTTTCATTGTGGACTAAAGCATACTGTGTTACCACTCAGATCCACATGGGCATGGGTTCATGGGAATGCAAAGCTTATGAATATTAAGCACTCTTTTGTTTCTATTTTTGAGGTAAAAGTTAGGAGCTGAATTGCTAGGTGAATAGAGTAATACAGAAATAAATGTCTAACCATACAAACTGACCGGTCAACACCAGCTGGACCCCACTAGAAATTGTGTTCTTTGCTTCCTGATTAATTATATGAATTCAAGACAATCTGCCTGATCTTTACTAGTTATTTTTGAGGATAAATCATAGATAAGTGTGATTCTATACTTGCATCAATTGCTGAAAATTGCTTTTGCTGGTTTTTGTGGTGCTAAGGAGGCTCTTGCGCTGTCCTTCGTGACTTGAGAGAGGATGCAGGGTCTTTGCTCTATGAAAAGTGCTATCAAAAAATGAAAAAGAAAATACATGTTGCAAAATCATTCCAGGATAATATTTTAATCTGAGAGATGTGTTAATGAAAGGGCTGTGAACAAATGTCTAAATCAGCCCTTCTCACCACTGGATATATGTGTTGTTTAGTAAGATCAGGATTATCTTGACAGTTGAAACCTCCACTGACATCAGTGGTATCAGGAAAAACCCCAAATAATTCCATGTATTACTAAACCACACAAGCCTTGTTTTCAAGTACTGCTTAAAGAAGTCGTTCCCTAGGGCTGGAACAGCAAGGTCCTACCAGTCCTCATACCCCCAGCTAAAAGCCCTGTGGCTCTTCAGTGTTATACAGAGACTGTTCACCACATTCTCTTGCTCCCAGTGCTTGTGAACATTTAGTGTTTTGCAGGAAAAGCTGCTTCCATTTCCACCATGGGGCAGGTTAGGTGTTGAACTCTTTTAATCTTTTCTCATTTTTATCAGCTGGTGTACATCCTCCCTCACCAGTGAATAACTGGGTACAATAGCAAGGCACTGCTTACAATAATTTACTTGTAAGCCTTTGAAAATGGTGTATGGTCATGAAAAGCACAATGTTATACAAAGCAAAACACCAGAGAAAAACAAATTCTTATCAAAGAAAAGGCAAAGCAAAGAAAATCAGAATGTGTGTTAAAGAGAAATCTTCATGTCACGACCTTAAAAAGCTCCAGCTGGGATCCTGCTATTCAGAATAGCCCTTGGAAATTATTTTCAAAGTTTAGCTGCATGTGAAAAGGGAACAAAATAAAGTTTGACCACCCAGGGATTTGCAAACGTGTGTGGGAGCCACCAGAAGGCCCTGTATAGAGGACTTGAAGAGATGAAGGAATAGTTCAGCTTTCCAACCAAGCAAGAGGGAGTGAATGTTCTGTAAAAATTTGAATATCAAAGGAGGTCATTAAAACCATACCCTGACTTCACAGAGAGCAAATTTAATGAACACATACCAGAAAAGAAAAATAAATTGAAGGACTGGGATACTTTATTTGCTGAGATCACACCATTTTGATGTCTGTCATTTTCCCAAGCCTTTTCTGTGCAGGTCAGGAAGCAAACTCTTATCTAAACCTTGTCATACGACTAGTAGGGCAAGACAAAAAAGCTTAGGTTCAGAAAGGACCTGGATTAATGTGTAATATTTGAGAATGCACCTGGAGCCAGCTGCTACTAGAAAAACAATAGACACTTGGCATGAAGTAATCCTTTCAGCAGGTTTAATGAAGCTTTGTCTCACAGATAGTCCCTTCTGGCTTATAATTCCTTATTACTTATTGCTGATGAAAGAGCACTACCTAAAAGCTGTGTTGAATTCTGGGCTTGGTTTTTGATACATCTTTGCAGGTGGACAAAGATACAGAGGAACTTTAAACAGCTGTCATATGGAGAGGCACCTTGAGGGGAACAGTTCCACTGTGGTGGAGGGGAAATGACATTCCCATCAGTTTTGTACCACATAGCCCTATGCACCAACAACTTTCATTTACTTCCAGTAAATTAAATGCAAAAGCATGAGGAAAAAAAATGGCAAAACCCTCATTCATTTCAACTTGTTTCATTTCCCCTTTCTGGAATTCATTTCAAAGTATCAGAGCTATTTTCAATCTCCTGAAGCTTCACTTTGTAAAAGACTGAAGTAATGAAACCCAATGTCCATGCTGTTTCTTACTGGCAGAAACAAGGAAAATATTTTTAAAAATTTTTATTAATGTCAAAAGTACAAATAGGTTCACTGAAGAGTTAGATAAATTCATATCTTAATAGTAGCCTGGTAGTTACTTCCAAGTCCAGATGTCTCTGTACCACTAATTACAATAAATCAGGAAACTGTATGCAGGAGAAAAATTGCTCTCAATATGTCCTCATTATTACATTCCTCAATTAGCTCTAAACCCCCAGTAGAGCTGGGAGGCTGAGCTTGATGGGCTCAGCTCCACCCCAGTGAAATGCTTATGTTCACCTTATGTGTAAAACCTTTACAAAAGATAGTCTGGTTCTGATATAGGCAGCAACAAGGTAACTAAGCAGGAAATACAGGATCAGAAACAAAAGTACGATCAGAGATACAAAGGAAAAAAAGAGTTATGTCAATACAGAGCCACTGACAGAAATAAAAATGTGGTGTTTTATACTTCCCCTAGTCTCTACTAAGGTAACAGTATAAAGGATCGCTGGGAATATAACAAATGTTTCTCCCTGGGCCCGATGGATTACAGGCAGCCGTGGCTGCAAGCTGTGTGTGCTTACACCAGGGTTCAATTTGGCACAACAGCTGTAAGCACAACGTGGCTTAGAAACTGATTTATGCTGGCTTCCTAGGCAGCTGACTACAGGCACCTCCCAAAAACACCTTATCGGGGACATAGAGGAAGAGAAGTGAGTAGAATTTTTGATGGTGTGGCCACCCAAATCTGTACGATATTTGTGTTGTCTTGGTCCACCTCTGTGAGGAAAAAATACAGAGGAAATGAATGACTGGAGCAATAAAATCATTGGATCAGGGGTGGGCAGGTGATGACACATTCTCCTGTGAGTGTCAGAAGGGATGGTTCTCCAGGGGCCATCAGGTGGGATGCTGGCCCCATCTAGGACGCTGGTTTTGGCAGAGAGGTCAGTGTGTTTCCAGTCTGGCTCTGTTTTATCCTGCAACTAGAGTGGGAATGAGCTTGTCCTCAGGTTTGCAGCTTGAGAAGAGAGGGTGGGGTAAATCCATTGCTATGTTTTCCCCTGGGGTGTTTGGAGAAATACCAGAGCTGAGCTATTTGGTCTCATTTGACATCCTGTGGGGGTGTAACAATTTGGACAAATTCAGAGGAGCCGCTCTGTCCCAGCAGAAAGTAATGAAAATGGAGCATGCCAGAGATACTGTGAAGGCATGAGCAAACTGTGAATCCCTGAAAAATACTGAGTATGCACAAAATAACAGAAGTTCATATCAGCCATTTATTTGAAAAAAAACCCCTTTCTCTATGGTGAAGGATTCAGGTGCCTCTTGCACGTCCTGTCCCTTCTACATAGAAATTTCTGTCTGCAAGGAACAGCACCACTTTGGAAAACTCCTTGCTTTTGGCAAGTGCTTGTCACATTTTTGTCCCTTTGCTATGGGTGAAGCTTGTCTAAATATCTCAGCAGTGCCGTTCGCTAAAGACTTTCTTATATAAGATTCTGTTCTTCCCGTCTACTCTATAAAACATGACTGTTTCCAGGCCAAATGGCCTGCCTAAAGCAGAATCGTTAAAGCTTTTGGGGGAATGAACAGGGGAATGCAACTGTTATTATATATAAAGAGGAAAAAATGTTGGTTTTTTTTTTCTTAGCAATGAGAAACCAGAAGTCTCCTTCCCATATTGAGGAAGGCAAAAAGACCAGCATCTTCTGCATAAATTTAGCCTCTAGTAATTCTACAGCATGACAGCATTGTGTTCCCGTCTATTCTGGTTTTAGGGAGAAAAACACTAAAACTTCAACCAAACTATAATGATCTTAAAAGAATCACTCTTTTAAAAAAAATTTATTTTAATTTTTTTTTCATTTTTATTATTAGCTGCAAATCCTCAGTTTTACACAGACATAGATATAAATGGGAAGTTGCTAATGCAAGGGCAGTTACAAAGCCCCTGAGGGATTAGCAAGCCAAACTTGCTTTGGTGTGGATACAGTTTTTAAGATGTTTTCTCATGTGAAGGATTATTTTGTCATTGTGTGCGTGAGACAAACTATGTGAGTAAAAGACACTGGGGGATGGGGAAGAATCATGCAATAAGAGGAACTTTTTCCTGAAAAGAAGCTTCTAAATCGCTCTTTAATCTTAGCTTCTCCCATCTATCCTCTGTTGCTGTAATACCTTCCCTCCTCTTCCTCCTTCCCCTTCTTCCTGATCTGTGCTGAGGAGCTGGCTCAGAAGAAATGCCAGGACTCTGCAGTTTGTGTGTGAGGTTGTGTTAGTGTGGCCAGACCACAAGCAGTATCTAACAAACAGCTGCACTGAACCTGAGATCAGAGGCTTTGCCTCGGCACCAGACCTTCCCTTGGGATCCTGATATTGGGTTTTGCCTGTGCTCCGGCAGTGCAGGTTAGGAAGCAAATTTAAACAAAATCAGCAAGTCCATCTAAAATGCAGATCAGAAGCCAGCAAAGAGTGTGAAAACTGTGTATAATCCTGTAATCCTTGATTCTTGTTTTTTCTTTTAGAGAAGAACAATACTTCTCTCATTTTTCCCCTCTTTTAAACACTGCAAGCAAAATTGCCTGAGGTTGTTTTTTGTGTATGTAGTTGTTCATTCTAATTTGATTTTTATTCCACTCTGTTTGCTTCAGCAACTTTAATTTAATTTTAATTTTATCTGATTTTTCAAGTCAATATTTTCTTAAAATAAGTGTCAGTTGGTGATCTGAGGTACATTTAAAGATCTGAACCCAGTTAATTTTTTCAGAGTGGTGGGAGTGTTTAAGATATCACCAGGGAATAGAATGCAGGTCTTCCCAGTATTAAAAGATACCTTAACACCCCTATCCAACATAAAAACTAAAAGAGCAACCAGGCTGGACACAAGACTCTCCTCATGATTCTTTGTCCAGCTTTTCAGCTTTTCTTCTTTCTTCACTTTCCTTATCTTCTAGTAGCAGCAAAGACTAGATTCTTTTTACTTCACCAGTGTTGCACAAATATCTTCCCATCTAAGACCATCACCAGTCCTGTTGAGCAGAGGGTTTAATTTTGCTTGCTAGGAGGTAAAAGCATTATCTGGTGCTTGCTTTTCTGCTGTATTTTTCATCTTATCAACCTTGTTTATACGCATTCTCCTTCCCACTTATTCAAGCTCCTGTCCCACTCTGATAATGGCATCTTTGTTAGCTGTAAAAACTTTAAAAATAAATTTAAAAACCCCCAAACACTTAAAAAAGTATTGATAATATTCTCTAGTTGTCTCAAATTCAGTTTCAGCACCAAATGTAATGCAGAGTGCAAATACCCTTCACTTTCATTTGTGATGCAGCAGCTCCTGGAAGTGCTTGGTGGGAGAGGTGCTGTGCATAGCTTTAATTAAGGCCCTAAATTGCAAACACTCTCGACAAACAAGACAGAGTCAGGAGGCAAATGAGGGTCTAAAGATGTCCATAAAACCAGATGGTAGCATGCACTAGGTCAGTAGGAGCCCTGCTAAATGGCAGTCAAGGTTTGGCCCCGTCTTGCCTGATTTAAGAGTGACCCTCTACCTCATTTGAAAAATCACCATGGAACAAGCTGGAATTAAATAAGTACTGTAACTCTTATCCTGTATCTCCTGCGCTAGAAGAGAAAAGTATGTTTATATAAGAGCACTTTTTACTGTTCTTACACTTTCCCACTCTCAGCTAAAGATATTAATGTTATTCTCACAGTATTTATTTATAAAGAAAATTTATTCTGTTGAGGGGGGGGTGACATTTATGCTGATTTTACCACAGCCTTTCCACTGCCTGTGTCTTTTATTAGAGCTGTATTTCTTTCATTGCCTGATGTTCATCCCCTCTTAGAAGTAAAATATTTTACCAAGCTGACCATCTGATGAAACATTTTTTCTGCTAGCTTCAGAATATATTTACGAAGTAGCATTGGAGGAGTGAAGGCATATAACACTTTCAGACAGTGTGCCAGAGCATAAGGGTGATAGAGGTTTATGGGAGATATAAGAGAAAGGAGGGAATCACTTCCTTAGGGTGATTAAGCAGATTTTATTTACAGCACAAACTGGAAACATGCAAATTGTGTCTCTATTAAACACAGGGCTGCTTTAGAATTTAAGACAGCTGGAGATGAATGCTTTGGTATTAATTTTCACCTAGCATATAAATGTTAGATCAAGTTAAGGTTTAGGATATGTCAACTATTTTATGTTTAAAAAAAAAGGCACGACAAACAGGAATTTTGCAGTTATCCCCAAAGAAACCATTGCAAGTACAATAAAAAGGAAAGTCAAATTTTCAAGGCAAGTAAAACCATGTAAGAGAAAGTAGTGCAAAGCTGAATCATAAAGACTATTTAAGGTCTGCTATCCATTTTTTTACCATAGCTCTTTCACACCATTGCAGGAACTGGCGAGAGCTGGTAGAAGTTGGGTGATGCGCAGAGTGCAGCCTGGAAAGGGGGCGCACACATGAGAGGGGCTGGGGGAGGCCTGGGAGATGCAGGGAGGTTGAGACCACCTGGGTCTGTCACAGAAACTGCTGATTAGAATTTGGGGCAGGAATTAATAAAAGCCAGTCTGGCCAGACCCAGATCAGTGAACAGTCTTGGTGCCAGCTGCTCCCTAGGCATACTGTGAAACTGCTTTTTCCTGCTTCAAACTAAATAGAGAAAACACTGCGTGTGATGGTGACTTTAGAGTGAATTTCCTTGCATGATGGTAGAACAGGGCCTAACAAAACCTACTCTGATGGGTCTCAGAGCTGCCTCCAACTCACAGAATTTCTTACACAACACCCCATTTTCATCACCCCGAGCTGTTGCTTGCAGCAGGTTCAGATCCTGTAAGCAGCACCAAGGATATCCTGCTCTTGCTTGTGCATTCATAAATCTGGTGCATTTCTGGAGAGTTAGACCCGTGCTTCTGACAGCAAATAGGTAAACGTAAAGCAGGCAGTTCTCATATCTTTTACTCAATACCATGTTCTTTGCACATATTCCTTCCCACGTTTTTCCCAATTTTTTTCACAGGAATAAAAAAGATGCTAAAATGTAGGAGATAAAAATCTCACCTGCTTTACAGGTTTCAATTAAACACATATATTAATGTTATCCTCATGTGCTTATTTATAAACACAATTTATACATTTCTGCAAGTCATTCATGGAGCTGCTATGAAAGTGCTTTCCTTGACTGCATATTTTATTATCAGCATATTTCCTTAGCTACTTTCCTTTCGTCTTACGTTAGAAATAAAATATTTCATTGAAATGTCCATCTGATAAAATATTCCCCTTTAGACATATATTTACTCAAAGAGTATTTGAAAAGTAAATTTGTGTAGTATTTAAGGCAGGAAGTGGTGCCAGCAGCAATAACTTAGCAGCAGGCTCACCTGCAGGTTTGTAGGCATTCTTTTCCTGCAGTCATATACACTGTCATTGTTAGCAGCCGTACACACGCTCCTATAGATCCCAATTCATGGAAGACTTATGCACAAGGTTTGAACAAAGTAAGTGCTCCAGTTATCCAAACTGGAAGGGGCTTTAACTACATATTTGGACTGCAGGGTAAAGATTCCGTGGGAAGTTTGGGGGTTCATAAGGCCATGTTCTTTATGGGCTTTTAATATATGACAGACTGTATTTTGCTTTCAGAGTTCAAACATATCCCAAACTCCTCAATAGATTTTTCCATCAACCCATGGATTTTCCACCAGGAGCTGACTGCAGGTAGCTGCCAGTGCCCACATTTCAGCTAACAGTGATTCGTCCTTCCCTCTAGCTGTATTACAAAGCCTGAAGCCTGGTTTGCTCCCCACTCGCTGCCCAAGTATCAAAGAGCCAGCACACACATGTGTAGCTGAGGCAGGAGTAACTAGCAGTTCATTTTACACAGACCTGCAATGCAAAAAATTCCTGGTCTAGTTCATCCATTTCCTCTTGAACATCTTTCTGAGGCCTCAGCCTGGTGTCCACAAGGTAAAACATGGTGTAGCTGCTTGGTTTAAGGGTTCCAAGTTCTCCATGGAAGGCTATAATGAGTACTCAGTGTGACTGGACTCAGAACTCATGAACCCTCAAACGTCCTGAATGTGACACACCATGAATTATACAGGCCAGAAAACCATGCAAGGATTTACCTCACTATATGTGAGTCCATTTCCACAATCTCCTGCTTAATGCCTTACATTTGGTGCCCAAGGAAGCCTCCATGAGAGTGGGGAAAAGCCACAGCCACCAAGTTAATGGGACAGGGAATTTAAATGTCACCTTTGTGTAGTACCACTCAGTGTGGACATGGTACCTTAGATCTGCATTAGCTCAGAGATCCTGTTTCCCAAATCACTTCTCTTTTCTTCAGAGTAACCTCAATGTGCAATTTTAAAGCCAAATGATACTGAAATGCCTAACATGAGGTTTTTCCCCTTTACACTGGTTATCTCAACTCTTCTCTCATATAATCTAGTGAATGACCACGTGGGTTAGATCTGCATGACGATGGAGCCGCCTTCCCAGGGGTATGCCCTGCTCACCTGTCTGTGTCCCTGTTAAATGTGTAATCCTCTGTTTCTGACAAATTAATCTCTTTTCTTCGTAAGCAGTAACCGTGACATTACAAGCAGAGGATTATGCTTGCATGCAGTGAAGAAACAGCAGAAGAACGTGCACTTTAGACACTCCTTGAAGTTCCTGTTTCTTGTGTATCTTAGTAAGAAAGGTCTATGCAAGGGTGAAAAATGAGAATTTCTAAGAATATAAGCTAGTACATCCAATGTGCATTTTAAAGGCCCCATAAAGTTGCCTCTTTCTGCCATGCAAACCCTTAAGTAAATGAATATTACTTCTTTGACAATCTGGTTAGGAATGTCTCACTGAAACAGATTTTGAACTTTGAAGGAACTTTTAGATAAAAAGCACAGGTTTGAGCATATAATGAGGAAGTGGATGTAAAATTTTGGGATTTTTTCAGTGCTTGTGTGCCAGTGGTCAGGCAGTGTGACAAGGACACCCTGTCTGCTTGCAGGGTACTTCCTTCCCTGTCATGGGACTCAGGTGGGATCTGACCTGGTGTGGCTGGAGAAACTGGCCAGATTCAGAGCACTCCTCACATGGTTCTTTCCTTTCCATCACCTTGCCTCCAAATTGTGCCTCTCAACATGCATTTAACACTAAACTCAGCTCAGGAGTGGCTTCCCACAGGGTCAAAGCCATGGTTTGTGGCACAGGGGCAGGTGAGATATCCACTCCAGACAGTCCCAGAGAAGGGAGTCAAAGCATGTCTCCAGTCAGTCTTTCTTCCCCCACTCCTCTCCCCTCTCCTAAGCTTTTTCAATGCAGGAAGATTAGCAGGGTTTGCTGCGAGATGCTTGCTGATCCTTCTCCCACTTCTGCAGCTCTGATGAACTTCACAAAAGCTGTGTTTTGTCTTGCAGCCACAGCAGCAGTTCATGGTGGGTGGAAGCAGGTGAAGCTTAACAGTCCTAGGGAGAAGTTTTATAGCAGTGGAATGGTCAGGGCACAGATATCCTTAGCTATTTTGTTTATGTGCATTGGTGCTCTACTCGTGCCCTTGATGCTGTGGAACCCAGAGTTCAGACTGTAATGTGGTGCAGGATGATGCAAATATTAGTAATTTTTCATCTTTGGCCTTTCTTTCTAGTTCTTCTGTTAAAACGCCGCTGAATCATCGCAGACTAAAAATAGTTAAAAAACCCATTGATTTAGTAACAATCCAATAAATTACACTAGAAAAAGATTATACTACTTTTTGTAGTTAAACCCCCCCCCTTTTTTTCCCCTATTGAAATTATAATTGGCATTTGGTTTTTGTGAGGTGGGATGAAAGAAAGATAAAATATGTTTAGGCAGCATCTAATGGTAAAAATATTTGTCCTTGGATATAGCTGGATACATTATAGGGTAAGTCTGGGATACTTAAAATGAAGGAGAGAATTCCTGCTGGTGATCCCAATGATGCAGAACACAGAACAGTGTCTATAATGACTGATACAGACAGTGAGTAAAGTGGAAAACCAATTCCAGCTCAGCTGCCTATTTGAACTCATTTCTAAAATTTTTGAAAACATCTGATATTTGGGATGGCGTATTTCTACAAAACTTTGGAAAAATTCCTGTACTTTATTTAAGAAGCATTTTAATTAATACCTGCTTTTGTAATAAAAGCCTTTGTCTTCAAGCAGTGGAAGAGAGAAAAGGAGAAACTGCAGGTGATAAATATTTTCACAATGTTATGGTGCATGAATAAATACAGGTTTTTTCTAATAGAGATTATGATTATTAAAATACAAATTGTTTGATTAATTATAAATTATAATTTGATTTATAAGATGGTGTTACATATTAAATAATGCCAGATGGTGCCATTAAGGCATTAGCTCCCCATAATAGATTCTGGATGACAAGGGAATTAAAAGAGGACAGAGTCCGGGAACCAAATTAAACAAGCAGTGAAAACTCTGCCAGAATAAAAATAATTTCCAAAGCATTTCTCTCTCTCTTTTAAAGATAAATATTAAAAAAAAACCCCAAAATTACTTTTTCATTTGTTGCACTTTCACATTTGTGATTGCAGCAGTACTCCAAAGGCTGTAAACCATGGATGAAACTTTCAATAACTTCATGTGCCTTATAAGCTTCCTTCAAGAGCTTTGCATTAGTTAGTAAAATATCTGTTGCTGTGTGCCACAAATGAAAAATGCTTCTGTATTTAGAGCAGCAAAGTTTTTTGCTTGTACTGCTCCTGGGTAATCTGATCCCTGTCCCCACTCTGGCACGAGTGGCTGAGGTACATCATTGCTTTAAAGTGCAGTTCTTCCTGTGCATGTTTTAGCCACTTTACTTATAAATAGAACTTCCAAGGGACAAAATGCACACTTATACACAAAAAGCTCCAAGTACTACTAAAATGAATGAAAGGTGTGAGTAGGGTAAAAGAATAGAGTATGCAAACATATAGATTAGGATTGCAGCTACATAAGGGTGTTTAAAATAATTTCCAATGCTGATTTTTCAATAGGAGTTGCCTGTGTTAAAGTCATGTGAGGAAGGGGAATCTATTTCAGCCCTTGCCTTAATATTTCTCTTCTGGCTCTCAGTTCTGACTTTGTCTGTTCAGTGTAATTAAACACCTACCACTGCCCATGCTTTTCTTTGCCATGGTTAGTTCCACTATGTCTTGCCTCTTAAGGGGATATTCTGGAGTCAACTAAAATGAGCATCTTATAGTGGCAAGCTTTATACAGAGTGGTTTTCATTAGAAGTTTGTTTGTTCTTTGTCCAGTGCCCTGTTAATGTGAGCAGTGTCTGCTGATGAAGTAATATTCTCTGAGTGTCCTGTTTGCAGCTGCGCCATCACGTATATCCTCGCGTGCTTCTAGTTTTAGGTTTGGTGTCCTTATTTGGTATAAATTTTTAGTATCTACAGAGACTTTGCTTTTCCATCTAACAGTACCTCGATGCTTCTGTGTCTGGAATGCAGAGAGGGTGTACAAGACTGAAAGCTCTGTAAAATAATCCTTGTTATGAGCTGAAAGAAGCATCTACAGAGCCTGAGAAAGTCTTTAGGCTTAGCAAGTGCCACTTTCTTCTGGGAGCTGTGCTTCTTTCTATTTGCATCCTTTTTTTTTTTTTTTTTTTTT
>VZTX01013222.1:995837-1112024 GCA_013400915.1 Pardalotus punctatus
TTTTTTTTTTTTTTTTTTTTGTGAAAAGAACAGTGAAATAGTAGGGCTATCTTTCTTGAACTCAACCTCATGTATTTTATTTTGAAGTGTCTGATTCAAGAGCAGCAATCTTTTTGCTTGTACTCTTTAAGTTCTTGTTTTGATATATCATCTTTCTATTGAAAAATGACTGATGACTTCAGGCTCTGCCTAACAGGCAGTGTTTATAAATGGATCAGAAAAGCAACGTTGCATGTATTTGCATAAGAAGATAAAGTAATGGAGTTGAACCAATTTTATCTCAGAAGTTCCCTATTTAAAGTGTACTGGTCTTCAGTGTGAGATGGTGCATAAAGTGTTGAGTCTGGACTTCTTGTCTTAAACTTTGAATTTCCGCTGTAGGTGATTCCAGTGTTTCCAAATTTGTTTTGTCACTGAATAAATTAAAAAATTACATTAGAATGCAAGTTAGTTATATTATAAAGCAAGTTATGAAGGAAGGGTGGAAATTTTGTTTTGTTTATTTTGTTTTATTTTGAAACTACCTGAGTAAGCTGTCTTTTCCTGATAAGGTTCAAAAATTTTATTTCAATACTTTGTTTTGACATTTATTCTATAGTATAGTTTTAATTCAATAAACAGTCCATTTGAAGATGAAATGAAGAATTTCAGTCACTGAAAAGTTCCAGTATTTCTAGTACAAATACAGAACAAAGTGATCTTTATTTTAATGGAAATATTACACTATTTCTGAAGTATTTAGTGATGAAAAGCACTTTTTTCCCCATACATTTTAAGGAAGTATATATTTGCAAGTTGTTAAATGCTGGTTTTATTTATTATCCAAATTGCACAGAACTCATGTATTTCTACTTTGTCCCTATATACCCAGACAGTAGCAAAACTGCCTGAATGTCTTGAATTTCACACAACATAATTTTTAGCCACTTGGAAAAAAAATCAGGTTCTACAAAGTACTTCTGGTTCTGATAAGCTTCAAGTAAAGACAATAAATTTCAACTTTATCACAGTTTGAAGGTGTTTCCTGAAACTCTCCAACCTCAGATTTTGTTCTGGTCACATCTGTTAAAAATCTCATGTAATTTGATCTAGATTAGAAGAGAAGTTGCTCTCAGAAAACTTCAGAAGCATGTGTGTATGTAGTTTTAGATATGTTTTAATATATAATTAGGTAGTTGGTACTTTGAAACAATCCTTTCATCAAAAAACCCCCACTGTATTTCAACAGCAAAGAGTGATGGTATCTATCATGTAATAGGAAGTTGAACCCAGAGTTCCCTTCCTCTTGCAGTCTCATCTCTGTGATTTCCTCGTGAAATATTATCTTTCCTTCTTCGGCTTTCTACCTCTAATTTCATGAGGCATAGGGTCTCTGTGACTTATTTTTAAATACGTATATGTTTAAAGGATTATAAGTCATTTTAAAAAAAAAGCAAAAACAAAAGCAGGGAAATAAACCCTGTATTGGTGAGCCATCCTTTGACACTCTGATCCTGACCCATGTTACTGAATGGCTGCTCCTGCGTGATTGCAGCTGGACTGCTGGAAACAGCAGGAAATAGGTAAACGTCTGCTGTGTGCTTCAGAGGGACTGGAGTCTTTGATTTGCCTCCTCCTGGGCGTGTGGTTCCATCTCTGCAGACCAGGGAGCCCCTGTAGGCTGGGCTGCCCCAGGCCAGCAGGAGGACAAGGTCTGAGAAGCCTCTCTCTGCCTGCTACCGTGCTTCAGCCTTTTCGAGCGTTCCCAGCTATTGCAGAGGGAGTGGGTAAGAATAGGGAAATAAGCAGGATGTGCAGGTCGAGAAGGATTCAATGCAAAAGGAAACTGCAAGAATTGAAGAAATAAATGAAAAATAAAAACTAAAGGACAGTAATAGATTTCCAAAGGAAGGCTACCCTTTGTTGCTTGTGTTTCCATTTTCTTCTATTACTTAATAAAGGAATAATTAAAGTCTCCAGAAGGATATTAGAACAGACTAAAGGAAATGCATGTCTTCTGTTTATTTATTTTTTTATTATTATATTAAGCATTGTATGACAAACTTATGAAATGCTATCCTGAGGGGAGGGATGGAAGGAAGGAAGCTTTTATCTGAATCATTTGAATTAGTTACATGGTAGATAAATCTCTCTTAAAATGTTGAAATCAACTTCTTAGTTTTCAGGTCTAAACTTTTAGTCAGCTCAGGTGACGAAGGTTGTTTTCTTTACTCCATAGAGGTACCTTTACAAAAGTGTCTATGAAGTACTTCAGTCTGGCTTCCCATTGAGGAAGGCTGTTGCTCCCATTTGCAGCTGCTATTCATATATCACAACTAAGAATGTCCACAAGTAATCCTCTACCCCACAATTACTTTCAAGACCTGTTCCCGAGAGGGTTCTTTAGGAAAGCACAATTTAAAAGAATTCTCTGTACAAAAAAAACCCTGTAACCAAACCAAACAAAGCCAAACAAAAAGAACAGAAAAGCAAATAAACCCAACCACCCAAAGAAAACCAACACCACTTAAAAAGGAAAAAGCTGTTGAAATTAATTTGACGTCTTATATTTAGGAGTTTGATATATTAAACAGTTGTACCGAAAGCAGCCCAGCATTGTCACTTTTACTCTGTTCTGTTGTTTCCATGGCTATTTTTGACACTGTCAGTCTCACATGTATGAAATCAGGAACATGTTTCATATTGCCGGGTCTTTAAACAAGGACATCTATTGGTGTTTACTTCCACAGGCGTGCATTTGAGAGGGAGGGAAGCTGCAAGCTAATGAGAATTTGGGAGAACCAATAATTTACTTTGATGTCAAATTTATTTGTTTGTTTTTTCCTTGCATGCATATCAATTGTACAGGTGAAGCAACTCTAAATGGGTTTGCTAAGGTGTATGACTCTATTAGGAGTATTGTTCTTATTAAAAGATTGATCTAGGCTGGAACTTTAAGAACAGAAACTTGACAAAACACAAAAGATTGTTGAAATAAATGTACAATTAATTTAACTTGTGTTTCTAACACACACAATACCAGGCATAATTTTTTTAACCACCCCTGGTTTCCCTCTCTATTCATTGCACATTTAAATTCATTATGGAAAAAAAATTAGAAAAAAAAATCCAGATAGTTATTTTTATGATCAAATACCTTTTCCAATTAGTCTTGGCACCTCACTATAATCACGATGAATGTTATTAATTCAGCAGTCTACATCCTATTAAGGGTTTCATCATAGCAGTGTGTTCAGGAACTTAATGGCTTTTGCATATTAATGCTGCAGCCTCTGGTCTTGTGTCCATTAGTGCTGTGCAATATGATGGGTTTGCACTCGTACATACAGATACCAGCACAGAAACATATGGTTACACACAGTTCTCAACCAGGTGAATGCAAGGTTGTGAAACAGTATTTGGAATTTATGCAAGGAACTCCTTTAAGATTATTGCACATTCAAAGTGTTCTCCAGATAACAAAAGATGTAATCAGGTTATAATTCAGGAGGATATCAGTACAACAACCTGCAAGGCAACAGTAGAAGTTATTGCCAGACATGGTGCCCAGGGGGTGGTGATCTTTGGGGTCATGGTAAAAACACACCTCACATATACAATATTACTGTGAAGGATTTTTAAAATAAAAGAGTGGTTCAAAAATGGGGACAAAGTGCTTTGTGAGATATTTTGAAGTTTTGCAATGATTTGTGGGACAAAAATTTTGATAACTACTGGGTTATAACAGTCTGAAAAATATGCCTTGCTTCCTGTTGAAAACAAAATAATTAAGAAAATATTTGAACTATCCAGCCTTCAAAGGAGTTTGACTTTTGGCATAAACTGATTTTTTAAAAAAAAAAAAATTAAAAAATTATTACTATGGAAGACTTAAATTAAGATTAATTTCTGTGCTCTGAATTTCTGAGGGAAAGGAAGAACCTTAATTATAATTTACTCTTACTCCATCTCTGTGTAATACTGATGATAGTGCTTCGTTCGCTTTCCTCCAGTAAACCCAGAACTTTGCTTTGAACTTTTTGGAAAACAATCTAGATATCTATTTGAAAATTTACATGACAGTCACTCAGTCAATCACTATTTTAATCATCCCATTAATAACCACTAACACGGGTATTTAAGTCTGTACCTTAGATTTCTCTTCTCTTTTTTTTTTTTTTTGGCCCTACCACCCTATAAGTTTTTAATTTCCTCTGCCTTTGAATGGTATGTATCTGAAACATTTCCTGCAGCCTGTTTTTCCACCAAAGCTCCTGAATGTTCATGCTTCTTTGGCACCTGTCAGGAGCACTCTTTTTTGCACATGCCAAAATCTTTACCTGGACTTGATATTTCTTTTAATTTGTTCAGGTGTCCACCCTCTGTGACTCTGAAGCCCTCACAGAGGCAGATCCAGACACAACACACCTTTTTGTGCTCTTTCTTATAAAAAAAAAAAGAAAAAGAGGAGGCAGCATACCGTTATAGTGTCCCTGCTGCAGGTTCCCTAGTGCTGGGCACGCCTTAGGCTTGGGAGGGAATGGCCCTATTGCTCCAAACCTGAGCTCCTCCCCTGTCTTTCGAAAGGAACACTGCACAAGACCTACTTAGGTATTATGCCCTAATCAGAAAGCACATTTAGAGCTGAGCAATGAAATACTCCTTGTATCACTAATTAAAATTCAGTGATGAGGTTGCTTAATTACTCCCTCCACTGAAAATTCTTACTTTACTTTTCACATTTATTCTGGTAATAATGTGCTGAAAAGCTCATCAGCCTCTGAAGGAAGGCAACAATTTTTCTCATGTACATAATCATTAAACTGACAAATAGGCACAGCACTACACAGTTATCAGTATTAGCACTGCAGACCCTTCACTATTAAAACTCTTTGCAGCAGAGGATTAAGTGCATAAAGGGGGGTGTGTGGAGAGAGGGGAAATGGTAGGAAACAACCAAGTTTGAAATTCTACCCTTCCTTCCCTTTTCTGTCAAAGTAGTCACCTCAAATCAATTCATACTGAAATTCCTCCTTCCTGTACAAAAGCAAGATAATTGAGTGCATTTGATTCTGTAAAAAATTAATGATATCATTTGCTTTTTCTTTATGGTTTAGACAAAAATGATTTTCTCTGTTTTCTTTATTTTTTTTCATTCATGTTCATAAGATCTTAAAGCTGATGGATGAGTAGAGCTGCCTGCTGCAGGCTGCGTTCAAAACCAGTCACTAGCTCTGCCAGTGAAATAAGTGAGGTAGAGGGCAAAATTTCTGAATTAGCTTGTTGAAAATTAACTTGGGCAAAATAACAGCTTTGCAGCTCCTCAGCCACTTCTCTCTTCTTCATCGCCACCAGAATAACTTGCTAGGGAATGGAAGACCCAAAAGATCCCCTGTGTTGTCACTACCAGTCCCCCAGGATACCAGGCAAAAATGCAACCTATGTGGGACCTAAGGCATGTGTGGTGTGATGCTACCTGCAACTCTTCCTTTCTCCTTCTAATGCAGAGCTTGGGATCCAGAGATATCTACACACTACAAATAGGGATGGCAGCACTGCCAAAATAGGTAGTTTAAAAGTACTAAAAATCTCTTTGAATAAAGAAGGAAATTATAGCAAATTTAAGCTGCTCACAGAAACAGCAACACAATAAATAATGTATGGAAATGGGATGTTTCTTTAGGAGACGGAGGAAGGAATGCTGAAGCTTTTATTGAGCAGTTAACGCCCTCTCTACTTATTATCTTTGGAGTTTTAAAACCTTGTGACAATCAGGCATTTTAAAATTGAAAAATTTAATCTCTTCTACTGTGAAAAAGAGAGACCCCAAATGGGATTTGACCTTAAGTTCCAGGATGTTGGCTTAATTTTGCAGAGTTTGATATTTTCTGTTGGTTTTTCTTGTTATCATTTTACTTGGGGTCCACAAACAGGGAGGTAAAATTCAAGACATATGTCTGGAGTATGATGCTTACCTTTCAGAGGTGTTTTTGCCTTGGAAAGGCAAGTATTCCCTATAGGATAAAAATTACTGCAATTCCAAGTTTGCTGGTGATAAGGCAGGTGAAGCAAAGTCCAGCACTTTTCAGAATCACATCTTGGGCTTGCATTTTGAATTTGAGTCATTTGCTCACTGTGATTACCTCGGACGGTTACTTACTCACCTTTATGTCCAACCCCTTGAGATACATAAAGAATGATTAAGAGCAGAAAACCCACATGGCTTATATATTTTTGGCAACATTGCCAAATCTTTTGATGCCGTCTTACACTTGAATGTGCAGTTTTTGTCCAGAATCTGTCTGGCAAAGCATTGAAATCCTGTGATAAACCTGTCAATTTGGATCAGACCCTCTGAAAAGCTTATAGCAAATGATGCAGTCTTTATTTTGGATGCACAACTAGAAAAAACACTTGCAGCAGAGTGCAGGAGGACTAAATTTCAGGTAATGGAAGACATTCTTTGTTTTGGCACTTCCAATTGCTCTTCATTACCTTGTGGCCTGTCAGAGTCACTACAGGATGAACCTTCTGGGACGAAATGATGGTAACTTCACCACACTGAATTATTTAAAAGCAATCTCATTCTTCAAAAGCCTTTTGGTCTAATGAGGTACTAAAGCAACATATTATGGGTGCAAAAGGCCAGATGTAACTGAAAACTCTTACATCTCTTTGTCTTGTAGTCTGAGTTACAAAGGTACATGAAATGGAGCTGAGGAAAGCAGCAAAATCAAAGGCATGGCTTCAGATGAGGTCTTGGATAACTCATGCCCAGACAGAACACACAATTCAGAATTATGCTTTCCCCTAGGGAGATAATTTTTTCTGCAAATTAATGTAGTCCTGGATATGTCATCCAGCAATTATACAGTCTGTTATGTTTCCAAATCAAGAGATGATTATTTGCTATTCTTATACTTTCTGAATTTTTTGGGGGGTGAAATGCAAATGAAAGCCATTTTCCCCAAATTATATGCTTGCACAGCAAATTAAACAAGCGTAGGAATCATTCAATGAATGTCACAGTGTGGTTGGTTATGTCAGAAATGCATCTATTCAAAAACCGTATATAGCAGCTCCCCTCCACAAACATGACTGGGGTTAAAGAGCTTTCAGAGGTTCCAAACTCTAATTTATTGTGCTGTGAAACCAAGGATCTCAAGAATTATTATACTCTGTAGGATTTGCTACAGTGTAATCTTCCTGCTAAAAGATGTTTTCTCTTTATGTGTCTCTCACTAAGCACTACTCAGAATGCAATAAGGATTTGGATTTTCTTGCTCGTTAACATGAAAAAAGAAGAAAAAAAGAAAGAAAAAAGAACAAACACCACTTTCCCTCCCAAACATACACAAAGCAAAGAGCCAAAATAACCCTGTGCTGAACCCTCGCCTTTTTGCGGTGACAAAGTACAGCTGATTAATAAGATATGATTATCTTTCATTCTTTCTACCTAGAGGTGTCAATGATGGCATACAAAGCCTTTTTCTGACTGGAAAGAGCTTTCCCTCAGAAAGTATATTGAGATATTTAATTTGGAAGGATGGTGGTGTAATCAGTTACCTATCAAAATGAAATAAATGGAAATGACATTGTGTCTGAACTCTGATATCTTTCTAACAAAAAAAAAAAAATTATGGCTGTGTTTTCAAAATTGCACCATTCGTAAAATTTCCATTTGGGAAATCATTTGTCGAATGGACACTGAAAATTCAAGCTGTAAAGGGACAACAAAATCACAGCTCATATGTCAAAAAGATGTACCTAGTTTTTTTTCTTTTTTCTTTTCTTTTTTTTTTCCCCTGGTAACACTGGAATATTATTACCTTTTCTGTGTCATTTTTGGACCAAGAAATATGTCACATACATATTTAGATAAACATATTTAGATATTGAGTTAGCTTTGAGAAAATCCCTATGATTGCAGAGTGGGGAAGAATTATCAACCTAGCTGGTGAAATTGTAAGTGTCCTAATCAGCAGTCCCTGAAGCTGGAGATGTGATAAATCCTCTCCTGTGTCAACTTTTTTCCTTTGGTATTGAACATATCATCCTCACTGGTGAAGAGGAGAGAAATTTCCTCAGCAGAGTATAGTTTGCCTCGCAAGTCCGAGAAATAAAGGTATAGCCCAGAGAACTCCATGTGCTGATTAAGAAAATATTCTGCTTGATCAGTTAGGGGTTACTGAAAAATTAATGCCTGAAGAAGATCTGAGGGCTTCAGTGTAATAAACAGCTGTAGTAGTAATATGTAAAGACTTCTAAGTTAACTAAGTGCTAAGACTTCTACTCTTGCAAGCAAAATCTGTTGGATCTAAGTTGTATACTTGTCCACGTTTCAGAGCACAGCAGAAATATTCTTGAAAACAACTGCTTGAGGGGTTGGTTTTGTTTTGTTTGGGTTTTTTTTGTTTTTTTTGTTTTTTTCTTGCAAACGTGTGAAACAAAATGCTCTGTATCTATATGTAATGAGAAGTAACGAGCTTCTCAACTGATGAAGCTTGAACGGTGACTTTGTGCTGCCCCAGCAGAGGTGATGAGCACAAACAAGCCCTAACTCAGTGCGTACCTCAAAACTGCCAAGCATGACAAACAAGGGGCAGAAATAATAAAGGCAGATTTCCATGGGTTTCGTTCTGGTGCACAACTTTTGGAGTCCCAAGTCTTGAGCTCTAATTAAATATTTTTTAGCACATGGGCTGTTTGCAACATCTGTTTTCCTTTCCAGCTGTCAACTAATAACATTTGAATTCACAGTGCAGTTTTGAGGGGTTGGGATTTTCTAATGGTTTTGTTGTTTTTTTTTTTCTTGTGAGATAATTACAGTCTTTTTGCTTTAACTGGTTACTGTTTATTTTTACGTCAGAAGTCCTGCTGTCAAATCTGGTTCATAGATGCAAAAGAGCTAAAAAAATGGTTAGAGAAGCACATGCACAGACAGTGTTGGTAACATTTTCTGAGGAAACGGGGCTGAACAATTGGTTCTGGTTCCTGGATCCCTTGACCACCAGAAGCCCAAGAATGCTTTAGCTGTTAAAGCAGCATGTCAGAACAGAGATGGAGGGATGGAGCTGGGGTCAAATCACTAGTCTGTGAAATTAATTTCCTTCTTTTATTTCCTTTCAAAAAAAGAAAGTAGAGTGGTTGGAGTGCAGGATTGAGATGTTCAAAACTATTCACAATGGTAGCTTTGGAATTCAAAATGGGGCAAACACACTGAAAATACTATTGCAAATGTTCACATTCCTCCTCAAAATACTTTCATATCACAATTCTTTCCTGTAAAAGGAAAAGGAAAATGCAAAACTGTACAGTATTTTTGTGTGTGGGTGTGAGTTATAACCTGATTTCTCTTGTGATTGTAGTTTATTGACTTAAAGTTTATACAGATTCCCAGGTACCAAATGTTTTACTGGGTCACCAGCTGGGTCTGCAGTTTTATAAGCTGTCTTGTTGCCAAGCTGTTCTCAGTAGACACAGCAGTGCTGGGTGTGAGGTTATAAGGATGAAATAGAGAAAAGAAGTAAACAGCAGAGGAATAAAGAAAGGCAGAAGGCATAGGGGAGTGGTACAGGTGGTTAAGTGGAAGACACTGGTTTTTGCAGAAAGCATTTGTACAATGCTCTGCACAGTGAGGTTTCCCTGAGCCCAAACAGTGTAAAGGTATAGGGTTATGGATTCAGCTGGATGGTGACCCTCCTGTAATGCTGAATACTCCTATTTTTCCTTCCTTCTATCTGTTTACATGATGGATAAGTTTCCTCTGTGTGTTACCAGCATGTGCAATTATATCTTGAGCTGAATCTCTTTGTACTTTCTTTTATTCTTTTTCCCAGGACTCTTTGTTATTTCTGTCTCGAGTGGTGTTTTCAGCTTCCCCTAAATTTAAATTATCTGTGAATTTAAATAACGTGAAGTTTGTTACTTCTGGAATGTTAATTATTATATTAAACAATCCAGATCAAGCCTTTCAATCTTCTGCATTACATTATATTAAAGCACAGTGGTAATTAGTTAATGAACCCTTCTAATGAACCTTTCATTCTTAAACCGGATCTGTAAATTTGCATCAGTACAGGGCACTGCACATTAGCTCAGCTCAGTCTCTGCTTGCTTAGAGAGGGTAAAATGCAAACACTGGATCACTAAGTCTGCTGAATCCATGTGAAAGGATTACTCAAAGAAAATAACCTCCCTGATGCAGAGACCACACTTTATCTCACCACAGATAAAAGAAGACGGTATCATTTTGTGTTTTCTTTAGTGGGGATTTCAGCAGGTTTAGCCACAAATTAGATTTCTACAAAGTAGGGAGGATGATTGGCAAGACTTTATTCTATTTGTTTTCTCATTTTTCCTTTGAAACTCCTTTTGATTTCATAATATAAAGAGCAGGCAGACATATCAAATCAAAGATTTGGATTGGGAGGATCAAACAAACCTTATCAGGCTGCAGGAGAGAAATTATCTGAAAAGTCCAGATGTCCATGTCGTAGTCTCTCCTGCTCATCCCTGAAACAATGGTAAGGGGTTTGCTAAAGGCTCTGGAAGAATATGGACGTCTGCTCTAGCAAACAAGCAGGAATTCAGGTCTCTAAGAGCTTTAACCTCACAGCAGTCTTGTGCCACTGAGGAACTAAGACACAAAGAGATGAGTGACTCTGGTTACAGCAGGTAGAAGACCCCTCACCACTGGTTCTCTGCATCCCCTTTTTTTTAGTAACTAATCCCATACATAGTTGTGGACATCAAATATATCCCATTTTCTTCAAAAAAGAAGAAATACACTGATTTGCTTTCTGAACCATGTGGCTGTTTGTAGGTGTGGGACACCCTTGTTTCTTCTAGCTTGGGCTGAGATGAAGTAATTTTCAGGATTTCATACTTAATTCTTGAAAAGGATTATACAGTTGATCCCTTTGGAAGCAACTGGTATTATCCATATTTAAAGAAAAATAATGAGGTTGCCCATTCACTTTCATCTATAAAAAGAATATGTTTGCACTCAGACAGTCTTTTATGTTTATATTTTAACGTAAATATTGCAAAAATATAATGTGGGGAACTGAAAAGTGCTATAGTTTTTCTGTGATACATTTTGATGCTCTGTCTACAACTTCAAAGCATTCCCTTCTTGAATTATTTCTAAAGAAAGAAATGTATGGTAACAGCCCATAATCTGTTTGCATAACTCCCTCATGGTCTGTCGTAGAGATGCACAGGATGTGTTGCGTGTGAAATATTACTTCATCACACTGGCAAGGAGATCTGAAATGCCCTGGATCTGTGCGAGAAGGGCATTTGATCCTGTAACCTGTGCAAGAATAGTCTCTCTTTGTCCAAAATTATTGTAAGAAATCCTGTGGGAATGTTGACAATTACTTTTAAAAATCATGCTATTTATGAAACTTGGCTTTCTAGTTATATTTTATGAAATAAGAGAGAACAATTTGGGGAAATTACCCAGACACTTTGGTGCCCCTTTCCAGATAAAATGTGGTGGGTTTTGTTTTCATTGAAAATTTCATCTGATCTTGTAAAACTTCTCTTTAAAAATCAACAAGAGGCAAGAAACGGCATTATTGACCATGGTGAATGAAACTGGAATGACTCCTTTTTCTCCATATTCTCCATGTCTCTTCTCTGTAGCTTGGTGTTTTCCCCAGTGACTTCTGGAGAGCACCTGTTTGTTTGCACACCAAGACTCTCATTGCAGTAAACAACTAAACTGTTATGAACACACCATTAAGTTTTCTTAGACCAGCTGAGATAACTCTGACAAACACAGACTGAATCTGTTTATTGTCAAAAGATGTCCAAGTAGAGTACTTTAACTGAAATAAGATCAATTATATTAAAAGGTCTATTGCTCACTAGGGGATCTCAGAGTCCCAAAGTACAATGAAACGTGTGGATTGAACTTCAGAAGTGTTTCCCCTCAATGTACCTTTTTCAATTATTTTCTTTTTTTTTTTTTTTTTTTTTTTTTTTTTTTTTTTTTTTTTTTTTTCTGCCTGCTTAATTGCTTCCTCTGTATTTCTGCTCTGTGAGGGAGTTAGAGAGTGATTTTGAAACAGGAGGATGTCATATTTATTCTGTAGGTATTAAGAGTTCTAATTACTCCCTGATGATTCTCATACACAAAGCATTTTATTTATGATGTTTTTTCTTAAATGATTAAACATGTATTGGTTAAATGTTTGCTAAATATAAGGGCATCACATCCTTGATGCTGCTTCTCAGTAGAAAAATAAGAATAAGGTGATAGTAGGTAGCTGTTACAGGAAAGTCTTTCCCAATAGAGAGTAGCTATTTATCAGGAAGATACAGGCTGTCCTGTTCTTAAAAATATGTATCTAATTTTACCACATATTTTTTTAATATGTGATTCCATCTATATTGGAGTTGTTTTGTTGTTGTTGTTTATGATTTTTTCTGTTTCACATCTATTCTGTCTGCTCTTCATCACATAAAAAAAACCTTTTGAGGTTTGACTTTGCAAAAATATATCTCAAGTAGCTCATTAGAGTCACTTCTTTGTTTCCAAATTGGCAACAACATTTCTTTTAAAAGTTCTTGCCTCCAGCATGCTGGAGATCAAATGGAGTGTGTGCAAAGAAAACCCAGCTGAAGGACACAGTGTGGAAGTTCAGCAGGGAAAAACCTGGAGTGGCTGCCCTAGGGATGCAGACCTCATAAAAGTAGTCTCTGCATTTCCATTTTGTTGGGACCCGTCCTTCCCTGCTGCTTTTTCTCCCTTCCTCCTTGTTTCATATTGACTCTTGGGATTCCCTGTATCTAATTTGATCTTCCCTTAATTGACATTATTTCCCTTATCCCTTAACAGCTCTGTTTCTTGCCAGCTCCCCTTTCTCCTTTTCACACACAGGCTGTGTGTTGAGATTGCTGATGTTGTCCTGTTCCACAGCATTTTCAGCCACTTATTTCCTATTTGAAAGCTGCCATCAGTGGGAGTGGTGACACTGGCATCTGATGGAAAATTCTGCACCTGCATATCAGCTCCCATCTTCTGTTCAAACAGGTTGCCAGAAGCCCTGAATAGCACTCTGAGTGTGTGTGCCAACACAAGAGGTACACTGGGGAGAGCTGGTAGAAAAGCAGGTTGGTAAAAAGCAGTGGGGAGATGGGTACAAACTACTCAGGCAAGCCCTTATTCCAACTCTCAAATTGTCCATAGAATCTCTCTCCCCACCCTCGGCAGGTTTGTCATATTCTGAATTTTTGGTAACTTGTTTCGTGGTCTCAATGTGAAATACATGCACATCCTGAAATGATGTTACTTTAATCTTGATGTAAATGAGGAAGAAATGATGGATACCACTGTCATCATTATATCTCTTTCATCAAACCAATAGCTTTTAAGAAAAACAAAACACAGAGGCAGCAACATAAATTACTCTTGGTAGTGCATAAACTAGGTGAGCTAAAATAACCATGATCATCCTGGATATTTGATTGTTCCAGTAGAACATGTCAAAACAAAAGAGATGAAGTGCTTAAGGTATATCTACGTAATGAGGATGGAGTGAAGCTTTGGGCCAGACATGGACTTGAGACTTGAGGTTCTGTAGGCCAAGCAAAAAATCCTTTGAAAAATGTTGTCCTTCTTGGTGCAGTGTACAGAGGCATTCCAAAGAGCTGCAGCAGCACTAATGTGCATCAGTGGGGGAATAAAATGAAGTTCTGTGGGCAGGAAGTACAACTTCACCATGGCATTAGAGGCTAGGGAACAAGCTTTACTCCTTGCAGCAGCAACTGGGTAAACACCCTTGTTCTGAGATGTAATATTTCAGTCCCTCAGTCTGTGACCAGGCCTTGAGAGGTGACCATCACCAAGAAATGCATTTTTCAATGCTGAGTGATTGGTAAGTTTGGCAAGCCTTAAATGTGTAACTCTGTGTGTCAGGAGCAGGCTGTGTGTAGGACTGCAGATAAAAAAGACATGATGAAATGGATTTCTTCAAAGCATTTTTATTTCCTGGGCCTACTGTACTGCAGACCATGTAAATTCAGAACAGCTCCTCTGAATCCAGGGATGGATGGCATTTACTCTGCTGTGGGTGAGATCAAAGTGAGTCTGGAAGACGTGTGCATTTTAGTGCCTGTAACGTTATGTATTATGCACACAAACCGACAACTCCTGAGCTCAGTTCCTGCTGTTAAGTGCCTTCCTCACAACCTGCAAAGGCAGATTCTTTAATTAACCTTTAAATGATAATTATTTCACTGGCAGTGCACCAACCTAGAATCAAAGTAACTCAGTTCATCCTGTATTAGGCTTGTCTCCCGAAGATATGTTAGATTACCTGGAGTGCCTTGGTGAAGCTGCAGACTGCTTCACCTACTTGTTTTTTTCTGTATCCTGGTGGATCTGTGGGCAAATAGGATAAGCATGGGAGAGATATATGGGGCAGGGCAGATGATTTGCTTTCCTGAGAACATTACAGAGTGGAAAAGGCAGAGAGTGCAGTGAGGAGTCCTTGGGGAAACAACATGAAAATGTACTGTGAAGTCCAAAGGAAAACTGTCCATCTTTGGGACTTTGGAAATTACTTAAATGGACCTTACTGTGAGCAGCATTGCTGTGCTGATAGGGAAAGACTTGCTATGATATTTGAGAGACATACATCCATTAAATAAGTGATACCACTTGCCATCACTTCTATGAGCTGAGGATGGAGCTGCTCTGTTGCACAGGTGGCTGGTTCACATGCCTGGCTTACTGGGGCTACAGAGAGCAATAGGTTAATTCCTCCCAAAATTAGGGAAGTAAACTTATTTCCCAGGCATTTATCATGTTTAATTTCTAGACCATCCTCTCATTCCTTGCAAAGTTTTAGGCAGTAAATCCGTATATATCCTGATACATCTGTAGGATCACCTGAACAAAACACGTGAAAAAGTGCGAGTAAAATCAAAGAGAGGAAGGCAGATTGTTTCCTCCTTTAGGCCTCTCATGATGTTGTGTCCATAAAAGCTATGGTAGAATTGATTCCCCCAGCCTGGGATAGAGATGCCAGTGAAGAGAAAACGTGTCTAAGCATGTCGCTATTCACTGCAGAGCCATCATTTTAGGGAAAGTGATGATGTCAGGGCAAGGAGCTTCTCTTTTCCCCAAAACTCGCTTATTCCCTCCAAATCTATAGGAAGAAACTACCATAGAATAAAAGAAGGAAAATGTTGGGTAAGCGATCTTCTGCTTTTAGGACATTTTTCAGACCTGATTGGAAACCTCCCTGAGAGTGTTGATACTGTGTTTTGTTATGTAACTCCAAATGTCCCAAGAAGCTTGATGCTTCTATCTTCACCTTTTGATTCTGTCAGCACCACATCTCTGGAGGTGTGCTTTACTCTTCATTAAAGCCACATTGTGGCTGTGCACGTAATTCACTGGTTCCCATTTATTCCCACGTGCTCGTCAGCAAGTGTCTCATCTGAATGACTGGAATATATTGCTGTCTCCAGGCTAGTAAAGCAAGAATAAATGGATGAGACCACATTCCTTATCTCCAGACTGCAGAAACTTTTGTCAATCCACAAGATAGACTGG
The DNA here is from genome assembly GCA_013400915.1 of Pardalotus punctatus. Lineage (NCBI taxonomy): Eukaryota > Metazoa > Chordata > Aves > Passeriformes > Pardalotidae > Pardalotus > Pardalotus punctatus. Next base: position 1,011,391 of record VZTX01013222.1, read on the forward strand.
GCAGAAGCTGAATGCATAACAAGATCATTTGGGGTCATGGTACAATGATTAGATTCCTGCAGCCTGTGTTACTGTAGATTAGTACTCTGACTCCCTGGAGGAAAAAACAAATTTGAAATTCTGCGCTGCAGCCAGATGCCAGGCAGGCCATCATAAACAGAGTGTGAATCAGGGAAAAACTCACGTCCTTTTTAAGGTACTGAGATCTTTTCCCAGCAAACCCTAATCTCAGCCCTAAAGAAAGGCTCAGTTCAGCTTGCAATGCTGTACTCAAACAGGATATCTCTGGCTGCTTGCATGGATCACAGCTGTGGTTTGGTAAGCTTCAGGAGTAGTGTTTTTTCTTGGAAGGGGGAGAGAGGTCAGAAATGCACAAAAAGTCTAGCTCTGACAGAAAGTTTTCAAAAGCTTTGTGGTAAGACCCAGACAAAACTGACCAGGGATTGCCTTTGTGCCATGGAATCAGTTATGATATCCGCTGAATACACGTGAGATACCACAATGCACTGCCTAGAAACAAGAGTACTGGGCATGAGACAGGCCAGGGAGGTCATCTTTATTCAGCATTGGCAAAGGGAAGTATTCCAGTTTTTGGATGTCTGGCTGTAGTTTCATAGCATACACAGTAAAGGGCATTTTCCAGGTCAAAGCTGATGTTCATTTCCAGTCTGTGCATTTGCTCTGGGGACGGGGGTTTACCAGCGTTCCTCTCTGACCTGACTTCTGCAGCACAGCTGCTTTGGGTGTGGTTTGTCTTACAGAGAAAATGGGCTCAATCCTGATTCAGAGGCAACCCCTTACAGTGCTTGAGAGCAAGTACTTCTGGCCAAAATCTTGGCATCAGGTAACGAGAAAAGTTCAGATTTCTCTAGACACACTACATACCTTCCATGGAGAAATACTGTTGTGGGAAGCTGAATTTCTAATACAAGCATCAAGCAGGGAAGGATAATTAAGCCCCATATCATAATAAGAAAAAAAAAATTATCTTAACAGGGCACAGACCCAAACAACTCCCTGATCCTTCCTTTTTATGTGGCAAAAGAAACATTTCATCCTGCCAAAAAACAGAAAACAACAACAAAAAAGGTGTTAGCAAATGTGATCTTATTCCAGCAATGTCCAACCTAAGAGAACAATTTGTGCTTCTGCCAGTAGATACTGCAATTGGATACTATTTTGTGGCAGCAGAATTGTAACTGCTGTGAAGGCACAGCATGCTGCTAAAAACCTGGCAACTTTTATGAATGCCATTTATATTACTGTAGACTTTCTATAAACAGTGGCAATAAAAAGCTAAACTGTTTTAGGAATAAGATGCAGATATTAAAGATGAGTTTTTCTGTAACAGTAATGCCTTTTGGCAAGTGTGCTGACATTTAAAGAAAAAATAAAAATAAAAATAATAAAAGTATCTCTTAGAGATAAAGACTTTCTAGCTGCAGTCTCGACAGCAAGCAGAACCCCTTCCCCAAGACAGAGAAGCACCTGCAGAAATTAAAGAAAATTAGTTTTCTTGCTAATATTGCAAGAGCATGGGGACAGAGCACTGCTCCCAGGTAGCAAAGGCATTTATTTAATGGATGAATATTCACAGGGGAAGCAGCAAGTTTTTTGGCTGCCCTCTGATTCATGGTTCCACTAGGTAGAGCAAAGCTTTACAGATGTTTATGTTGACCCATTTTAACTTATATATTAGAAGTTTAAGACTAGTTTGTTTGGCTTTGGTTTTGGTTTTGGTTTTTGGTTTGGGTTTTTGTTTTCAGGGTTGTAATTTTTTTTCCTTTGGGTCAGTGGATTTTCCAGTCAAGACCTTGGAACGCTTATTTATGGGCATCATTGTAAAGGACCATGTCTGATGTCACGGCTGTATATTTGAAAGCTTTGAACTTCATTTTACTTTGTTAGTTTTCATTCTAGCCATAATTTCTATTAGTTTCCAGAGTTGGAGAGGTTTCCTTTCAGTCAGGTTCAAAATAAATTGTCTTCAGAAGACTCCTGAGATGAAAATGGGTGGAGGTGAAGGAACATGTGTGGTCCAGTTTCTGTTCTTCACTGGTCATGTCCTTTTTGTCATCACCACAGACTGGTGACTAGGCTTTGGTCTGAACCATTGAAGATGGTCCCCTCTTCATGTTTTCTGGTACTGGTGATGCTTTCCATCAAACAGCTGCTGCGCAAAAAGAAAGTTGAACATGATGGGAAATACCTTGCTTTTTTTAACCTCCAGGATTCTTTCATACAAGAACAGCTCTATACTAGAAAATAAGTCATGTAGAGACTGTTACACCTTGCAAAAATTATCCCTCTATCCCAGGAGCCCTCAGTTTTAAAGAGGGTGTGTTTAAGTCTGTTTTATGCTTTCCTGTGTGATTTAAAATATTAATAGAATCCCACTCATGCCTAACCACAGAGAATTTAGAAAATTTGATATACTGTAAATTTATGGGGCACTTATAGCCATTTACACGTAATCATGGGCTAATGGAGTAGGGTGGGAGCTGTGTGTGCAGTGCAGGGACCCTTTCCCAACAGAAATTGTTGCAAATCCATTGGGCACCTGCTCCCCAGCCCAGCAGTGGGGCCAGGGTTTTTTAGGAGTGTGTCTAAGATAAGGTTGCAGTTCATTGTCTGCAGCACTAAAATTATGCCTACCCAAGCTGTGTACAGTGCCTGCTATTTACTTTACCTGGAGCAGGATAACAAGGGGCTATGATATCTGTGCCTACTCTCCTCATTATAAGTGATTATTTCTCCCACGTTGTAGGCTGTAAATATATATATATATAGTTAAATATAGTTTTACCCCTGTTTCCCTATTGTTCCACAGAAGCCTGAATTCTCTCTGCTGCATTTGGTATTAGCTGGCTTGCAGAGCTTGGATACAATGTATAACACTTTTTTTTCAAGAATGGGACTTTATTTTCCCTTCTATTTGCAGACTTCTGGTCAGCAGATCAACGTTTTCTCAAAGTTATTGAGTATGAAAATAATTAGGGACATTGAAGCATGAAGTTTGAGGGAAAATGGAAAAGGAAGGATGATTCACTGGCTCTATATCGCCTCTTTAGGGATGATATTTACTGAGCACTGAGATTCAACATCCAAGCTCTTTGCATTCAGTTCTCTAACTTCAAGGCTTTGTTTCTCTTGTTTGAATTGTAAGGAACTAGGAATCAGCCTAGTAGATCTTTTTTTTAAAAAAATAATTGCTCTCTACATTAATTCTGAAATATTTGCTTACAATGGCATTTTGAGTAAAAGTTTAAGCCCACATGAATTTGTGAGAATTGGGTGGTGTGACTTAGAAGGTTTATGAATATATTTTAAGAAACTTATTTAAATATCTTTCCTGAAAAATGTATAGAACTTTTTTTTTTTTTAGGCTAATCCCCAGTTTATTCATTAAATAAACGTTTCTGCAATCTTCAGTTGCTGAGGAAACAAATCCAAAAACTATCAAGAGTCAGTCTGCTATTACTAGCAGTATCTGTAATTAGATTTGCCAAATCTGATTGACAAGAGCTACAGAACTGAGAGAAGTGGTCTGTGCTGACTCCATGACGCTCACATCCTTTCCCGAGTGAGCTCTTACACCCAGAGCTCCATCAAGCTCCTATGGGATTCTTTAGAAACCTGCTTTTGAAGCTAACCTGGGGAGGCTGGGCAGAGTGTGAAACAGCCCTCCACACACAGGGGTGTCATTTGGGCTGCTTTAGGATACTAGGGGTGTGTGATCAGTGAGCTGAGGGGAAACAGGACCTGCAGGGTACCAGAATCTCTCTAGAGGAGCAGCTGAATGTCACTCAGCACATCCTGCATCTCTGGAATAACCTTAAATATATTTTTACAGAATTACAACATTGCTGAGGTTGGAAGGTACCTCTGGAGACCTTCTAATTCAAACCCCATGATCAAAGTAGAGACAACTAAAGCAGGTTGTCCACAGCCATGTCTAGTAGCTTTTAATAATCTATAATGTCCCTTTGCAACCTGTTCCAGTCCTTGTGTACCCTCACACTAAAAGCGTTCTTTCCTATATTTTGAGGTGTTCAGATGCTGGGGCATCTTACAATATCAATCCAGTTATGTCTAGCTTGAGTGCTGTGGTCACCAGCCACTTTCACTGACATGTCCAGGTCCTTTTTTGCATGAGTGGGAAGTGCAAGCAGCTGTGTGCAGGGCAGGGAGCGACGTGCCAATGACAAAAGACATTTCAAACCAGTGTCCCTTCAGTTGCTAAAATCAGAGCATATTACTTTAAATTCACAGTGGTCAGATTCATGTGGGGGGTAAGATGAAGTGACTAATTTATCTGATGCTCAGATTTCCTTGTGTCCCACCAGGACACCTTATGTTTCCCAGTAATGCTGGGATATTGAGAACTACATTCCAGCTGTCCCTGGGGCGGAGTGTTTCGGAGGGAAAGGAATCATACCTGTCACTTTCCTGCCTCCACCAGGAGAGCAGAAATCTCATCCAACTTCTATCCAAGGGAAAGAGCATCATATGTATCATATACATAATTTCTAAAATTTGCTGGTGGCATAAACATAGAGAAGAAATTCACAAGGCAGGTTGGAATCAGTTTTTCTATGGGTGGGCACTCTAGGCAAGACCACATTGATGGAGCTTTTTGCGAGGAAATAGAAAGAAGCAAATAGCTTTCCTATTCAGTGCAGCAGCCCTGGATGTCAGCTGCAGGCTTTGATGAATCTGAGGTGAACAGCAGGGGAATGCAGAGTGAACAATCCCACGGTCAGTGCTGGAGCGCGGCTGCAAACGCAGAACAGCTCCTGTGTTTCAACCCCGCTCTCTGGGGCAGCTGCTCTGCCCCACATCCACGCCCAGGACTGCCTCTGCAGCTCACAGACTGCAGCAAGCACCAGGAAATCCCTGTGGCCACCTCACAAGCTGCTTTCTGACCAGGAAACCTCTCAGCAGAGGATGCCAAGGGATTGGGAAAGACCCCAGCCCCAGTGATAGCATAAGCAGTGGTCTGTTGAGGTGGACCAAGGGTCTGTCCTGCCTGGTACTGTCACCAAAGGGGTCAGAGTGACTATGTGAGCCTGGATGGTTCTGACGAGCCCCTGGAGCTGGTTCTCCTCATGCTTCCCTGCATCTGCAATCCCTGGATTAGCAATGGGAGGTGGCACATTCTTGCCTATTCTCTTCATGTCTGGGCAGACCTGTTTGCCATGATTTATTTTATTTATTTTGAAGCTGTTGGTATTGCTTTCTGTGGCAGCAGTATTTGTGGAATTTTATAATTTAGTGGATTTCTTTTGCTAATATTATTATTATTTTTATTGTTATTAGTATTATTTTTACATAACAGTGTAGCTTTGGGCCTGCTCTGAAGATCAAGGCTCTATCCAACACTCACCTAATGTAATAGCCCTTGGTACCTTTCCAGTGAAGGAAGCCAGCCATCAACTCCCATCTAGTCATTCTCTGCCTTTCTTTCACCTTTCTATGACAGAAGCAGCAACAAAACCAGATTTCACCCAACAGCAGGATAAGGAGACTTGCAGCATCTCCTGCTCCAAGATGGAGCTTCATGCCTGCTTAAATGGCAGTAATTATTTGCATCACTGTTGCTGTGGTCTGAGAGTTTTATCTTGTGATGATTGGGTACTTGGGAACTTACTGATTGTCACAGGGAGAAGAAAGTCAGGAGAAGAAAAATCCATACACTTTCATCATTTTGGTCAAAATCTGAATATCTCTCTACTAATTGTTGCAGATGTGATTATAAATACCTAGGCTATGGTTCTGCATGACCTGAGCTCAGCATAGGACAAAATATGACCCATGATTCTAAACCCTTGAAGAAGGGGACCATGTGTCTTTTTCTTCTAGAGACAAAATATGCCTTAAGTGCTTAAGGACTTCCCCCTGTCACTATCAACAGGAGCTTCACCTTGCAGTAACACCTCACCAAGTAACACCACACCACGCAAGTTTTGCTAGCGTGAACAATCACAGAAAGAGAGTTTCAGAGCTGTGCAGGTAGTGGTGGAAACAAGATTTTAAACTAACTCCCCAAGAAGGAGAGTGGAAACTGCACTGTGTGATTTATCTGACCTGTGAAACGAAATGATAGCGTAGCTCAAATGGCTCATAAGAATCCATAGGCTTAGCATCTGAAACAAAAGAAAAATCAATGCAGAAATCTGAATAATGGATATGTTTGAGGAACTCAATCCTCCCCAGAGATAAGCAAAAATAAAAGGTAAAATTTATCAGACGCACAATTGGGAATTCACTGAAATCTGTTCTGTGGGAAGTGATGTGGGCAGATATCATCCCCCTGCATATCTACAAAGCAACTTTCATAGAAATAATTCAAACCTGCCAATTCCATTGCTACCATAAGAACTTTGCCAGTTTGTAGCAACTAGAGTTGGTGAAATTCTGCTTCTTGCTAGTGTAAGCACTCGATCAGTCCCTTTGAGTGGAATTTTTACTGCAGCCACAAGCAACTTGGGTTCTTCACAACAGGAATAAAAGGATTACAACTTGCAGTTAAAACCAGATGACTTCTTTTTTCTTCCCTTGAAATGAGCATAGGAAAATGAGAATTAGGTTTTTGCTGAGGTATCCCTGATTATTTTTCATCCTTTTTTCTTCACAGAAATCTTAGGAAACAAAAATTGTTCAGTGAAAGTGGATGTCTCTATTAAAAAAAAAAAGGTTCTGTAGAAGCAAAAACATTCAAAAAACTATTTATCCTCAAACAACCTGGTTCTCAGATGTAGTCCATCCCCCTGAGAAAACTTAATTTTGATTAATTTGGCTGTGAGGAAAGGCAGCCTCTGGAACTCCCTTGATGGCTCTTTTCCGCTTGGGATTTTGCTAACATGGGTCCCATGAGATTTGTGTGCCAGTTCTACAGATATCTAAAGTGTAGGTTTGTTCTGAAAAGAGCAGACCTAGAGAACAAATTCGTCTCTTCAGGTGCACCTCATAGTCTTTCTTTGCTTGAAGAAAAGTTCCTTTGATCAGGCTGAAAATAATGGGCATTTTCTGGCACCAAACCTAGTGAGATTCGTGTCTTGAGGTTGTTTGGATGATCCTCTGCAATCTCTTGGCCTGGTAGCCAGCTTGGTAACAGGGCTGCAGACACAGAATATCTGTTCTGGTTTTGTTCTACACATGGCTGGTACTTTTTCTTCCTGCCCTAGAGAAATCTCACTGTCTGTATATAAAACACATCGCTGATTTCTTTGAACTTCATTTATTTACATTCTCACAAATCCTTTTTAATCAGGCTATTTACTAAATTTGTTTTCTCCAGAAATAGCACAGTATTAACTTGTGACAAATGACATTTCAGCTTGTGACATCTCTCACTTAAATTAGTTTCAAGTGATTCTCAGTAAATTTGTGATTACATTAAGCATGGGTTTTAAAAGAATGTTTTGCCATCCAGTATTTCACATAGTAATGAGGTTGAAATCATTCCCATCTCACCTTTCTTTGGCAGTATGCAATGAGCTCAGTGACTTCAAGGGCTAACCCATTAGGGTTTTGCACAGAAGAACTAGAAGGGCTGAATCACAGAGCATTAAGAAGAAAAGATGATAGAAGCATGTCACAATAAATCCGGGTTCTTAAGGGCCTGTTAAGGGGAGTGGGTGGGAAGATCCCTGGTAATCTTTATATATCTGACAGGTATCCGAGGGAAGTGTGTGTCAGTGTATCATTCAAGTTCTCTCTAATCCTGCTTTGGAATTTTAATAATCTCTAGGATTTTATGCATTAAGTCACTTTTTCTCTATTGTAGAAAACAATGCTTAAAAAAACCAAAATTTCAGCAGTTTAAAAGTAAACATTAATAGAAAAAGAGAAAGAAATTGGTTATGATTAAGTAGGGAGATTCTGAAGTAAAATGCTCACTTTCAAAAAACAAAGAGAACAAGACATCAACATGTGTCCATTTCTCATCACATAGGTGAAGAGAGGCCATTGAAAACACCTCTAAACCTAAAAATCTCTGCTGTTAGGTGTTGCTTGTGACCCTCGTGTGACCCGTGTCTGAGCCAGGAGTAATCCTTACTGAGAGGTCCAGAAAGGAGATTTTTCTGCTCCTCCCTCAGCCGTGGGCATTGGCAATTCAAACATTATTTTGTATCAGAAACCTCCTGCCTGCTCTCCTACCACTGGCAGAAAGCTCTCAGACTGCCCGCCAGGTGAACGGGGAGCTGGATTTAGTGCAGACGTGTGGAAATAGAAGGTCTTTCCCATTCCCAGCACTGCAGCTCTTCTACTGCCTAAAATCTCAGATAAATTAAGTATTATTCATGCTATTGATATTCTGTTATATTGGGTTTCATCTGTGTGTTGCTACATATATCAAGGCGTTTTAAAAAAAAATTAATTAAGAAGCAGCTGTAGTGTCTACCCAAAAATGTTGTAGAAGTTTCCAGATCCCAAGAGATTATGAGAAATCAGAGAACTGTGAGGGTTCTTTTAATAGCAATAGAAGTCTAGTTTGATTTTTATAGATTTTTTTTTAATCATTTCAGTCTTAAATTTGCATTTATGTCACATTTTCTGTCTTTTCTCTAAAATCACAGGGAATGAAATCACTATTTGAAAAACAGTGAGAGAGCAAGAAAAGGAAAACAAAGACAAGAGTGTTAACTGGTTTAATGTTGTTGAACTTAAAACATCAAATATTCTGAAAGCCAGAAATGCTGTGCTGTTCTCTGTGCTTGGAAAAAAATAATCCATTTAGCAAGAAATCATTCAGTTTATTTAAAAAATAAAAATAATTGCAAATTAAAGAAAAAAATCACTCAAGAAAAAATGAATATCAATTAACCATTCTTATTCAATTTGCATGCTGTTATTTCTTCTAATTTTTTTCATATATACTCTTAATATTGAATGATGGTGTTTAACTTGAAAGAACCTTAAAAATTAGTCACTTTGTGAAATAACTACTTATAAGCATCAGGGAACAATTAGGCTGTAGTAAAGAAAACATGGTTTTTTGTAGTGGAACTTCTGATCTCAGTTGCTAGAAACGCTTGTTGCAGCTGTCATTTGTTCTGATGAACCCCTCTCTATCTTTCTTTTAACAGTGTAACAAAAAGGCACATAATTTTAGACTTCAAACCTCTTTCTATACATTTAAGTTTGTTTTGGTTTGCTTTTGTTATTTGTTTCTGTGTCCCTGCCCTTGACAAGCAGTCAATCTTCAGTACAAGCTGTATGATTTATAGCTCATACAACTGGATCAAAAAAGCTTGTGAGGTTCAGGTTGTTATATCAGTCTTCTCCAGAGCTACAGGATATAAATAAACATAGAAAATTTAGACTGAATATGGTAATAAAAGGCCACACATCTTGACTTCTGCATTTAGCTACTAAGAGGCAGGAAAACCCATTTAATATGTATGGAAATTTCAACTCTAAACTGGAAACTTTATTTATCAATCCCCTGAAAGCCTTCTTAAGACTATTACAAGTGTGAACAAACAGAAATAATACTGAAATCAAATGCTATTTGCAAACTCATTTAAAAGGTGAGGCACTGAAAAGATTCTGAGTACAAGGAGGACTTTCCATGTTGGAAGAATCCATAGCCCCCACTAGCTTTAAGGCTTGATTTGCTCTTTTTTCTGTTTTCCACGTAAAACAGTGATTCTGCTGCATTTTTGGGATTTGTTTGTTGCAGAAAGGCTGGATTCTGCCCTCTTCCCCATGATGCACAGCTGCGTAACTGCTGTATGGTGCCCTGACAAGGCTGGGGGATGGGCAGGGATAATTTTATGACTGGAATAATATATATTTTTATGCATTTGTTTTAAGCAAAATAAATAATCTGATAAGAAAAAAAAAACCCACAATATACAAGGAGACATATCTGTGGTTATTTGTTTGGGAAATACTCCCAAAATATGTTCATAAGTACCGTATTTCTGACACATTTTTCAAATAGAGTTAAATTGAGAGTGTTAACTGTACAGCTGTTCCTCTCACATGATCAAAGTTCAACTTAATTTTCATAGAGAGACTTATAGAAAAGCTTAGAAATAAAAATGCATCAAAATGTTAGAATATGTCAGCAGTGAGAACAGAGGAAAAAAAAATCTGAAACTTGAGTAACACTTTTTAAAAAGTGTATTTTTCATAGAGGAATCCCAGGAAAAATTCCACCCTGAAAGGCAAAATAATGGTTTGTTTCCAACTTGCTCCCTGCCAGCATGTCAGGTATATTTTTTTGACCTCTTCAACCATAGATATTTTCAGCCCAAAAAAAGTTGTCTGGGCACAGCAAACTGCTCTTTGGAGAGGCAACGAAGATCATGTGGTAGGGAGAAAGTTATCGTAGGCAGGTACCTGCACAAATGGCCAGAAAGCAGCCAAGCTTTTAAAAATTCTTATCTAAGCTTCTGATAAACCTGATAGGCCTAGGCTGGCCATTCCTGGTCAGCGTAAAATATTCCGTGTTCATCAAGGTTTTTTCTCGCTTGCAATGATGTTCAGATGGCTCCTGTTACGGCAGGAACCTTCAGGGAGGAGAGTGTTGGAAGGGGGAAAGTAAAGAGGAGGAAGAGGCTAAATTTTCTCATCTGAAATTGTTTGGAGGGTGTGCGTGAGGTGGGAAACATGACTTCATAAACCAGGCAGAACTGAGCTTGTTGCTGGATTCTGCTTACTTCAGGGTATCCAAATTGCAGACAACCAGAGTTGTTTTCTTTAAATGTCTTTTATGAGTCTCATATATATGAGCCTCAAAATATGTCAGAAATATAAAGAGATAAAGAAACAAAGGCATCTGGGATTGAAATATTAAAGATGCTAAAAGATCATAAAGCTGTGATTAAACATTTTTCTGTCAAAAGGTCTCCATGGAAATAAAAACTTTTTTTTACAGAACACATTTGTCCAATACATTCAGATTTCAGTGTTTTCAGATATCTTATTTTTAATTAAAAATATTTCTAAGGACTGAGAGAAGTGGTTTAAAAAATATTTTTACTCAGAAGTTAATCTCCAATCTAATAATATAATAAAGTTCTCTGAGTGCAGAGGAAATTTCAGTCTTTCTTGAAGTATAGCAAAAGAAATTTATCACATTCATGTAAATTGGGGATTTTAAAACAAAATCTTATTTTCCATTACTAAAAGTGTTTTCAACTTTGTGACTTTTAAAATTGAGAAGCTGTCAAGAAGAAACACCTTTAGGTAATCCATTGCATTTTTATCTCTCTAAAAGAGGTTGAATTCAGAGTATTGATTTACGTAGAAAAAGTAAAAAAAGCCCTTGCAATGTCTCCAAACCTTTTACTTTTTTAGCTTTCTAACTTCAAGGCTTTATTGTATAGCAGATTTACATCTGACATTTGGAGTAAATTTCAAGAGGTCTCAGCAGAACCTGAGCTCTACCAGCATGCAGTACCCTTTAAAGTCTAACAGCAGAGTCACTCCAGTCCAGACCTGCTTTAAAGCAAGCAGTGCTGGGTAATTTGATGTTCTCAGACTTCAGATTTGTGGGCTGTTATATCCAATCAGTGTAATCATTACAGTATTTTGCTCAAAAAAAAATGCTCTTCTACAGCACGATCTCTGCCACACTAGCATAATAACAAATATGGGGTTTCAGTGATGTGGTGCAGTTTGAATTACTTTGTATGATATGAGTATACATAAACAAATATACTAAACTTTTAATGTAATCTCTTTCAAGTAGGAAAAATAGCAATATGTCAACTTATGCAGACTGTAAACCCGCTAAGAAAGCCATCAGCATGTTTTATCAGTCCTGCCTCTTCCCATGCCATACAATATTTTGTGACCCTTCCAAACCCCTTCACAGCCTTCATCTGTTCATCCACAGAGATCTGTGTGGCTGTCCATGTGCCCTCATATCCAGAGTCTGCTCTCACACTTGACTGGACTCAGCATTTAACACAGGAACCAGAGATGCCTCCACAGACACAAATCTCGCTTGTTATTGTTTTTGTTTAAAGCTTTCTCTTGTCCATTCCCACTTCTCATCCACTTAGTGTTGGACTAATCCCAGTGCATCTGAAGATTTTTCTTTGCTGTGACAACAGTCTCAGTTTTCCATGGTTCCCAAGCCAGTATATCTGGGGCTGCAGATATATACGCTTCTAGGTACACAGTTGTTTTTTAATCCTTTTTCTTTCATCTGATTTGTGACTCTGCAAAATGACAAGATATATGTATTGTTTGTGCTTCAGAGAGGGAAAATGCTATATAAGAGAAGTAAGGGGTTTTTGTGACTGCTATCCTGGCCTCTCTTCCATTATTTTGACTGCATTACACTTGGAGAAATAGTTTCTTTTTGTATATATGGGTAACCATCCACCTGCAAAAATAGCATTTAGTCAGAAGAAATAAACAAAAATATATTTGCTTTTCAAATTTTGATTTCTGGTTTTGATTTTTTTTTTTTTTAAGTCTCTATAGAGCTGACTAACTCTCTAACTTTCCAACAAAAAATATTCTAGATTTCTGTGTTTGCTTGTTTGTGAGCTGAGGTGATACTTTTTTTCACACTTATATTTCAGCTGAAATGAACATTCTTGTGTAGTAAAGCCAGCAATGTGCATGGAATTTGAGGGGCAACAGAATAAAATATGGCAGAGCAGTGTGGAAGGACTTCCCAAAGACCTCGTGCCAACCACTCTGTTACTGGCTACCTGTTTCTCTTTCCACACAACTGTAGTATGTTGCTTTTCCCTTTTTGCAAATACTGACACTATCAAGGCTTAAACACTTACAAATCCGTGGTTTGGGAAGCACTGTGGCAAAGCCATGTATTTTCTTGATGTTGAACTTTTCAAAAACTGAATAAAATATCCTCCTTGGCTACAACATACAGAAATAAGAGGAGTACTAGTTTTTATTAATTTTAAATTGTTTCAGATCAGAAAATATCTCTCCAGGTCGACTTGACTATCACATTGTCTACCCTTCACCTGCAGACTTTTCTTTTGCTCTTGTGATAATTGCAATATTCAGTGTGCATGTGAATCTTTGATCACTGTTCAGCAGATGTCTCAGTGTGTAGCAGAGTAAGAGGCTTCCCCGTGCAGAATATTGATATTTTGTTGATCTCTTGGTTATTATATTGGCATGGTCTACAATAGGACAAAATGGTTTTAGAAATTACCACAATCAATTATTCCTTTTACGATCAGTGCCATGGGAATGACTAGCTCTGATTTGCGGGGGAAAAAATCAAAAGTGAGTATCAAAACCATGATGCTTGAAGTGAGATGAGAAAGATTTGCTTTTATCCTGTTGTGATCATCTGTGGGAGACTGTGTGTCTATCGGCAGAATATACGAGCTACAGGATGCTCGTTGCAGCTGCTATGTGAGGCTGCATTTTCTTCCACCAAGACAAGTCAAACACAGATTACCAGCTGTCTGACACTTCCTTCATGAACAAAGAATTGGATCCCCCAGTAATTACTTTTACCATGACTTCTATGAGCCCCTTGTCAGGCCCAAAGTTTGGATTAGAGTCACATTTCTAAGAGCTAAAGGGCTTACCTGAGATATGTAGGATGGATGCTGGATGTGTTCATGGGGATTAACAGTGAAATGAATATCCAGGTCCCACAGAAGCAAGGAGAAAAGCTGCCACTAATGTCCCTAGTAGCTGGAAAAGACTGTTAAAAAATATTTCCTAGATGAAAATAGGGCATTTCTAGTTATGCCCACAAGGAAAAGTGTTTCTGGGAAATTTCTCCCTGTAAAATAATGATGCAGCCTTTGGAGCTTTTTTAGTTCCTTATTTCGCACCCTGTATCAGACCTGTAGCTACTGTGCACAGCCAGATATGAACAAGTTTTGGAGATCTGTGTAACATATCACTATGTTATTTAGAAACATACATTAATCTGTACTTATATTTAGGTCAAAGAGTTTTCTTACAGTTCTGCAGTGACTGTAGTACATAAAAGGATAATGTAGATGTGAAAAATAGTGCAGTTTGAGGTGATTTCAATGGGAAGAGGGCTCTGTATAAATCACCAATATATTTCAAATGGTCTTCATCTTATGCAAGCACAAAAATAACTAATGCCTTCACTTGGAAGGGAAGAACTATAGAAATAGAAAAGTTTCATTAGTACTTCTCCCCTAATCACTCACAAAAACCATCAGCTGCTGGGAGAGGGGGTAAAAGAAGTATTCTAAGCCCCTCAAAATCAACTGAAGGATTTTAATAAATTCTGTGGATGTTGAATAATTTGGAGTGAGTACTGAAGGGGGAGTGGCAAGTCCTCTGAAAAACTTAAGCTTGCTTGGGAAAATCCTAGAACAGGCATTGCTCTCTAAAAGTGCTCAGATCTCTTTCACATTCAAATTTGTTGTGTTCCCACCTCAACACTCTTTGAAGGAAATCATTTAATATGTCAGTAAAACAGGAAAAGCGATAATACTTTATTTCCTTTTTCAAGCTATCCGTTTATAGTAGGTACATAATGAGGATAGTCCAGAACAGGACAAGGATGTACAAAGTTTTGAAATGAGGAAAGATGAGAGAAATCAGAGATTTTCAGTTCAGAAAAAGAAAATGCATAGGAAGTTGCTGTGATGTTCCCCAAATGTGAAAAATATCGCTGAAAAGGCAAAGAGAATAAACTTATTTCTGAGGATAGGCTGGGAATTGAGCTTCATGGATGTTAGACAATGAGGAGAAATTTCTAGCAGTGGGAGTTGGGAAGCAGTCAGGGATTGCACAGGTTCCAAAAAAGTTAGAAAATGGCTGTCAGGAGAGTTGGGTAGAGCCAGTGTTTCTCCTGTGTCACCTCTCTTATCTCCTACATGAAACTTGTTATACCTGTTGACTTGCAACATTGCTCTCTTTGTAGCATTAATTACCTACCACTTGCCAAGACCCCAAATTTTATACAAGTTTTCATTTGTTATTATCATGTTCATCTCCTACACTCAGTTCTTTGACTGCCCATATATTGCTGGTGATCCAAATCCTCGTTAAATCAGTGATTTAAAAAAAATAAAATTAATCCATGTACAAATCCCAAATCTTCTTTTTGTTAAGTATTCACCCTGAAAATTTGGAAAAGTAGTAATTTTGTAAAATGATCTTTGTCTTGCTGAGGTTTCTGCTTGTTGGGACTGGATTTGCTTGTATTGCTGTTCAATGCAGACAGATGACCTTATTTTTATGAGTTTATTCACAAAGCAATTTTTCATCTAAAATTCTAAAGTAATTCCCATTTATTTTTATACACGTTATTGTCTTTGGCCGCTAAGCACCAGACAAAATAAGATTAATCCTCTTTAAGGAGAGGGGGGAAAAAAAGGGGAAAAATGTGCTCTTGAAGCTATTATCGGCCAATGTGTATTTTCTTTAAACTCTTGCCTCTTGCATTATACAATCTCAAAAATTACTAAAATATCTAATGTTTACAAACAAGAATGAGTTGTGTCTAATGCATCAAATTATTACTGTGGAAAGATAGTAAAATTAATTTTTTCTTCATTATCTTACATATTGCTAAGTATTTTAAATCTATCATGTATATGAATTGATCTGAATTCATGTTTTAATACTTTATGTGGACGATTGTCTCAGATCCTCCAAGGCACAAATTCAAAAGCAGTAGCAAGTAGATAAAGATAGGATTTTTATTGACCTGAAATTATACCCTCATGACAAGTTCTTTTAAACATGTTTTAAAATAATTCTCTCTTAACTTTTGGCAAAATTTCAAAGTTAAGCATAAATGTGGGCAATGAGCTTTCAAACATATTATTTAGAGCTTCTCTAAGTAGGTTTATTAAGCCCTGGTAATGAACAAGACCATTCTGATAAGTAAATATTGAATTTAAAATTAAACATCCCTATGTTTTGGACATTATCTTTTTTATTGTTGTTTTGGGGTTTTTTGCTTGTGTAAACTTGATGCCAGTATTAAAACCTAGGTATGGAGGATAACTCATATCTTACACCTACCTTATTGGTTGGGAATTATTTTTTTCATAGAAGGTAATTTCCAGAAGTGTCCCAGACTCTCAGATGAGGCCACCATATGATGGTGCCTTGAAAATGGGAGCTCTGGTTTCAGAGTCCCCAACACTGGCTCATTGCTGAGTGAAATCTCAGAAACTGTGGCTGGAAATACGATTATATTTTTCAGATCTGCTTCTAGGTCTTAATCTAGAACAAGGGTCAAAGAACATACCATTTTTATTTGACATTAAAAAAAAAAAAAAAAAAAGAATACCAAAGATGAAGAAACAACCATTTTCCCATTTCAGTTCATTGATGTCACAGCTCTTCAGAGGGCAGTGCACATATCACCAAGCACTGGTTCAGAGAAGGAATGCTGATTTGTAGGTGTGATCTGATGCTTGACAAACATGTTTGTGAGTGAATTCAAAGCTTGACAGGGTCCAGCTGACTAAAAAGGTCTTGGTGCATGCTCCGTTTTTGTTTAGGAGGGTTGTGGCTTTTGTGGGGGGAGGTTCCACTGGTACCAGAAAGGGTCAAAATGGACCTACAGAAAGGTCTGTATGTACAGCAGACCTGATATGAGCCAGAGAATCAGGACAGTTTGGGGGGTTTAGAGTTGGAAGGGATAAGATTTGGATAAGGTCAACAAATACGGGCAAAGCAAAAAGACTCCTGAAAGCAGACTGCTCATCTGCATCAGAAAAGCTGTATATGCTGGAAAGAAGTTGAAGACTCTTGACTCTTTCATATACTAAGCTCATAATGTCTAGTTGACAAAAAGGAAAGTTTAATAATTGAAGTAATTCAGATATGTTGAATTCTCCGTCCTTGGAAATCAAAGACAGGAAATCTTCTAAAAAGTAGGTCAAATCAGAATTACAGCCTTGATGCAGAAATATAGACAACAGTTGACTCATATTGTCCAAAGCACAAATTCAAAATCAAGAGTAAGTAAATGAGTCAAAGTTATTTAGCTTTTAACATGGAGGATGCTGGGGGGAATAATCAGATGACACCTCATTCTTTAAAACTGGTCAGACTGAATTGCTATTTTATGTTCTGATTTGGTTTTATTAACATATTACCTATCAGATTATTATCTAGAATTCTTTTATGTTGGCCTTTTTTTTATGGTACAGCTTTCCCTCAATTTTTTTTTTCCTTGCCATCTTCTGGTTAGGTCTTATAATCATAAATAAATGAGAAATTAGGCTTTAATTTATTTTTTAAACTTAATTGAAAACATGTGCTCATAACTTGTGGGAATTACTTCTCTAAAAATAATTAAAAAAAACCCCAAATCTGTTCTGATTCCTGATATGATATTTCAGAGAAATATGAAATCTGATTTACCCCTACTAGGAATCCAGACCAGCAGTGACATGCTCTCACATTACTTTACCTAAGTGTGGCAACTCAGCAGCTGAGAACCACTGCAGACAAATGAGCCAAAAGCTGGTCAGGCAGGTCATTTCCCTGGAGAAGCAGTGCTCTGCAACCTCATACTTCCTTCACTCTGTATTTTTTCATAACAGGGTATCACTTGTACTCTTTTGACAGATGCTGCCAAAATTGCTGTTTGTGTTAAATATAACAAATTCTATCCAACTCATAGTGCTCCGGGACCTGTCACTAATTCACTTTAAAAATCCCTTGAAAAGGAGTTTTTACATGAGAGAATTTGGGATATATCGCAGACCAAGCAACCAAATGAAATAAAATGTGTGACTTAAGCAAAGTAATAACTTGAGGATTTCAAAATACCGTAGTTATGTCCTTTATTGACTCCAGGCATGGGAAACAGAAATACTGACCTTGCAGGATGATCCTCTCAACTCTACTGGAATCCAAATTCCAGTGTAAAATATATCCTAATTTTAGAAGTGAATTTTAAAATCCATTTTCTTAGGAACATTACTGCTGTGACTGACCTTGAAAGATCTGTCTCTTTATAAACTTACTCTAAAACATCCTGCCACTTCTTTTTTTTCCCCAGTGCCTGAAGCTGAGATGTATTGATGTTAGTTTTCAGCATTATTATTTGTTCTGCAGTGAACTTATTGTGTAATTATATCTACCAGTACCAGTAGCTACCACCAGCCGCCAGCCAAAAGGAATTACTGGGTAAAACAGTCTTCCACAGAAGCCTCTTTCAGTTATTTTTGTGTTAAATCACACTGTGTCACTCCCAAAAACATCCCACAACCAACTGAGTGCTGCATCCTAAGCAAAAGAGAACTTAAAAACACAATGGTTTCTAGATAAAACAGAAATAATGGCAGTATCATCTTTCCTTCGAACTCTTTCCAGGCTCCTGTGATCCTTGCAAAGAAGTGACACATTTGTGTGGTCCCTAGCAAGTGCTAATAACACCTTGCTTACGGTGTAAAGGTGCCGCTGGGAAATCTCAGAGATAAGCAGCAGTTAAACTCGGGCTGCTTATTGAAGGGTCACACGTGTGAGGTGCACTATCCCACTGGTGTTTGGGCATAAGCCTTGCCTGTGGTTACTGCATCAATCAGTAGCACATAAAAGGTAGGATTTCCAGGCTTTTCATATTACCAACCACAGCAGTGCAAAAACAGAAAACAAAAAAAAAAAAACCAAACCAAAGACAAAAAAAACAAAAAACAAACAAAAGAAACAAACAAAAAAACCCCAAAAACAAAAACCAGAAAAACAAACAAAAAAAAAACCAAAATCAAAAACTCACCAAAAAAAGAAAACCCAAAAAACCATCCACAAAACCCCCCAAAAGGAAAAAAAAAAAAAAAAAAAAAAAAGGCGACTGGCCCCTGGCTTTGGCCATGGGGAGTCGCTTGAGCATGCACAGTGCCCTTGGGCCAATCCCTTGGGCCTTCTGCTATAAACGTTGGCAAATTTCCATCTGGAAGGGACCACTTGAGCACATCCAAATGTTAACATAGGCATTCCAGCGTGCTCCAGGTGCCAGCTGTGCTCATGCACTGTCTCGTACCAGCCCTGGATTTTTGGTAGCATAAGGCATTCCACAAGTAAAATGCTCATGTGAGAAGAGCTCTCTGGGAATTTTTCTAGAACATCTCGAACAGTTCAATAGTTCAGAACAATAGCAGTGGAAGGCTCAGTGCATTCAGCATCTGAGTGCCATGTAAAGCAATCAAGAGATTCTGAGCCAAACAATTCGTGTCCACAGTTAGATGCCAGCACAAGCACTGGCAGCACACATTCCCTGTGGCAAGGACCTTGCGTACCTCGAAGTTTTCTATCACACCAGATGCATAAATAGTTCTGCTTTGACTTTATGTAAGACACACTTGTTCCATCAGATATTTTCAGGGATGGGAAACTCATAAGAATGCTTTCTGTTCTGTGTCATAGCAACAGGGTTTTGTTTAGATCTGTGTGCGTGAATAGCCTGAGGAGTTCACAAATGTGCTTGATTTGCATTGAGTGAAGAACCTTAGAAACTGCTGGGAGAAGCAATGAGAAGCACAAGTTAATACAGCAAGCAACTGGTTGGTGTGCAACTCTCTTTCATTTCTTTGAAAACTAGATGGTTTCATTTAGTCCTCCAATGATGGCAAATTCTTGAGCTGAGATTAGAGACAAACAGTTCAGAACATCTTGTAGATTTGTAACCAAGAGCTGCCAAGTCCCCTGAACTCATCCCTCATTCCAGGAAGGGTTTGAATGGAGGGGTTTTGCAGCCAGACCCACCAGCCAGACCCACCCATCTTCTGCATACAGGGTGCAGTGCTTGATTTCTGTACAAACATCTGGAAGCCTACACACTTCACTCTGTCATTTCAGGACAAGACATGGACGTGCAGTTCTTCCAGTGGGAAATTAAATGTAATTCTAGACCAGCCTCTAGAGTATTTATTGACAAGTATTTATTGACTGTCCTCTGGGGCCTTCCAGAGTCTGACAAAAGATTAAATAGGGACCTCTATCACGTCCTTGGAAATGCTGATTGAATATGGTGGATCAGCCATTGTACTGAACATGGATAAAAAGTAGTCATATATCACTGGTGTTTAATCTCTTTTTTAGAAAGGAGGGCATATTGATCAGAATCAGAATGCTTGAAGTTAGGTACACCTTAAATGACAGTATTGGCACCTAGACATGCATCAATAAAGCTATTCTAATGTGTCTTATATCATTCTGCCCAAATTATTTCATTGGCTCGTCTATCATCCTTCTAAAAACTTATCGATCTCTTTTCCTTTTTAGCTGTTTTATGCCAGGATGTTCTTTGTTGCACTTGCAATGATGTTGGAGGTTTCCAATGCTGTAGTAATTTCACCAAGATTGTTATTTGTTAAGTTACATTCCTGGAGTGTAAATAGGTAGTGAACCCAAAGGACTTGCTTTCAGTCTCTGTGTGTCTCAGTCTCTGGTGCTGTCGTTGCCAAAGCAGACTCACTTGGAAGTTCCAGAATTATTCTTAAATTGTTGAACAATGCTAAAAGGGAGTCAAGACTATTTTTTCTAGTTTTAGAGAAATGAGGGGGAGGGGAAGAGTAATTTTCTGCCATTTTTTAATATTCTTTCCTTTTTTTGTCATTAACTTCATTTCAAATAGGGAAATTTTCACCTTTTCGTTCTTACTCTCTTTCCCCTGATTAACATCAAGAACATGATGAGAAAACAAGGCTGTGTACAAGTTTCACACAGCCCTGAGTGTCAGCTTAGTGCAAATGCAAAGCAACTCCTTCCATAGATCATCACCTCTGACAGAACACAAAGCTACTATAAACTATTGAAAAGAACATAACCCAAATTCCTACTTTGTATGTTTCCTTTCTTCACAGTAAAAGGGCATATGAACACTCTCCACATTTCAGGCTCTGGAAAATGTCTCGAAGACTTCACAGAGGAGATGAAAAAGTGCTGAAAGTTTCTCCCCTTGTTGTATTTGCCTTATCTTCCTGCTACCAAAGGTCATTCATAGTAAAAACAGGGGCTTGCTGAACTTGACATATTTAATAGATCCAGCTGGCAAGGAAAACATGACTCACTTTGTAACAAAAGTTAGCTTTTTTTTTTCCCCCCCATGTTGGTTGAGTGATGGAGCTGTTTTCTCATTTAGTTTGGTCCATTTGAAAGTCCATTTGTAGATCCCTCTTCAAAGTAAACACATCTAGATCATTAAACATACCCTTCAAACACCATGGTTAATAAAATAACCTGCTTGATTCCACACAAAATTTTTTTTGCACATAGGCTATGCTCTTTTATGCAAATATGTGAAGGGACTACACATTACTGACATTAGAAGAAAAGGTTGAAGTATTACTGCTTTGGATCTGAAGAAGAAAAAGACCTCAGAACTCAATTTTTTTAGGGTAAAAGAATGAAAAGAATGGTTTGCAGTTCACCATAAGTACTTGAAGAACTGGGATTAGTCTTTCTGTCACTGGGAGGTTCACAGCTAGCACAGCCAGTTGTAGCTATAAAGTGCAGTTTATTAGGCTGCTAGCACACTGGTTTGCTAATTCTGCATTAGTTCAGGCAGTAATCTGCTCTGTGGCAGAATGGCAAAGAGTCAATATGACTTGTATGGTGGTATATCTTGCAACAAACTAGAAGTCTTTGGATATTAATTAACTTCCAGTGTAATTTACAATCTGCTCCAGACTTGCTTTCTTTGAAGGAAAAAAAAAAGCAAATAAAAAAAAGAAGAGCATTCACCTTTCTACCATCTGTGCTATGTAACTGAATATAATATTTTAGGTAGTTTCAAACAAGCATTTTGGCAATCAGACCATATGCTCCTTAAATAGTCCATCAAAGTCAGAATGCTAATATGAGTTGTTGTTTGCTGCTGCTGCTTTTCCCAAAAATCAACCTTTCATGCAGAGTCTGACAATTTTGAAAAAATCAGAAGAAAGCACAGATTCTGTAACAAGTTCCATTTTAAGAGATGTTTCTTTAATCTGTGAAACAAGTCATAACATACTCTGGAGTAGCGTCTTTTAAATTAAACATTTGGCAAGATGCTGTGCTAAGGTACTCCATGATGCTAAATGAATAACAAATTCTCTGGGACTGCCTTTGTAATTGGATAAACAGACTTGCACACCATCACAAAGACCTTAATTTATTGCATTCTGTATTGGATTCAGTTGTGAACTGTCAATTATTTGCACTGTGGGTTGTTTTTCTTTTGTTCTTTGTTGTTATCTGTGCCTCAACGGTTGTGCACAATTTGTGACACAGTTGTAAACTCCTGGCCTTTTGGAAAAATCCACATTGAATCAGCAGTTTCTGCTGTGTGCTTTCAGGCTAGGTTTGCTTTCTGGGAAAGCAAACAAAGGAGGACCTTTATATTCAGAATTTTCATCTCTTTTGAGCATCTTTGCCTGGTGAATGCTCTGTACTACTCAGCTGTACTCTGACTTGGGTCACCAGCTGTCTATCTCCTCAAAATATTATTATTAGTGAGGGAATACTGCATGTGTGTAACTATCACTGCTTTGTACAACTACTTCAGGGTTTGTACTCTACATATGCTCCAGGTTTTCAAAGCTTCAGAGGAGTCTTACCAGAAAGTGTGGACCACCGTCTGGTCTATTTACTGTTTACCCTGGCCAAAGACTTGGCAAAGGTGTCAAAAGCAGTTTAGGAAAATTCCTGTGGTCTGGATAGAATTGAAGTCAAGGGAAGGAATCCTGTTGCACTAACATTTGGATTAGATCTCTGCTGAAGAAGATCTTCAACTGTACAAATAAACACCAAGGTTTTTCTTTTGGCAAAACATATCGCAAGTCACTTTTTTTATTACTCTCATCTGTAGATGCTGTTCAACAGGAACAAAATACAGGCTGTGGAACTTGCTTTAGAGGACAAGTTCTGGGATAGATTTCAGCCATTTAGTCATGAAGTGGATGGAAAAACCCAAATTGTGGGGTTAGTTCAGAGTGCACGGCAGACTATATCACATTAAGATGCAGAAAAGAGTGTCACAGATTTTAAGGCCCAAAGATGATTTGATTCTATTATTTAACCCTTCTTATAATGTAGGCCATGTAGCCACCCATTGGTTTATCACATGTGTTTATCAGCTTTTTCTTAAGCTGCACAGATGTGGATTTGGGATAAGAGGAGTGTAACAGTCTCATGTCTGTAACTCTATTATCAAAACATCAGATATGGGTGTCTGTCACACAAGAAATTCACTTACTAATGAAGGCTTTCTCTGCCTGTGGCTACCCAGTCCTCTGTGCTTCTTATTATGTTCTTGTATATCTTTTCCATTTCTACAAATGGGAAGAAATCAAAATGCACAGTGACTGTATATAATTTGCATACTATACATATTGTAATTTCTCCAAAGATGACATATCGTCAGCATGTGTAAGTTATTTATCTGCAAAAGGTGTGAGATGAGTTCCAGAGGAGTCTGCATTGCTAGGAAATAACTCCCCCTTCAAACACATGCCAGCTGCTTCCCTTTTTCACCGGGGTGTTTGCATCATGTCACCACCTGACATCATTTGCCCTGGAGGCTCCAGGAAGGAATAGAACGGTTGCCATGTTAATTAGAGGAGAGTGATAAAACCTGATGTTTTATTTATTTTCTTGAAGAGGGATTTGTGTTTCTTATCTTGTTTTATGGTAATATTTTTATGATGAATTTTTTGAAGTTTAGCTCAGAATCAGTTCTCCTGAGGAACAAGGGATACAGCAAATTACAGAGGCCTCCAGTGCTTGAGATTTCTCAGTAAAATTAACCCACCCGTGACCGCAGTTAATTAACTGCCATCACACGCTCAAGGACCCTAACTTAGCTCCTGATGATGCTATAGATAGAATTAGACATGTGCACTGTTAAAGCATTTATCTCTGATGACTGAGATGGAATCTGCACTGTGATTAAAACCACTGGTTTACAAACACAGCAAATACCTGACAGCTGCAGCAAGTTGTGCCAGGAAGGGAACACAGCTATCGAGGTCCATCTCACAGAGGTTCAGGATCTGAAGACTTTTCTGGATATTGGCCCACAGTGGCTCTTTTGCTTGCACGAAAAGGCCTTTGAGGTAATTGGTTGCTGGCAGAACTCATGGAGCGTGTTATTGCGCTGAACATGGAGTATGCTATTGCACTGCTGTAGCTACAAGGACTCCTCACACTTGAGTGAGGTCAGGATAAGTCTGGATGTCAGAGTGACCCACAGCAATTAAAAGAACGCAACTCTCTTGTTGGAACAGAGCCGGACTAGAAAGCCAAGCAGTAAGACAGAGAAGAATAGTTGTGGGGTTTTTTTGGCTCAGATTTGTCATGGTTCAAGTTTAGGCTTCAGAGGAACAGGCTGTGCTGTCACACATAATGAAACCTTTGTTGAAACTCAAAGTTTTCATCCCTCCCTTGTGAACTTCCAGAGGAAATGTTTTAAGAGCAAAAGAAAAAACCTGACTTTTATGGATATCTTGCTTTACAGATCCATTTTACATAAATAATTTGACTGGACCAATCCACACTGCAGTCTTTGTATTTATATTACAATAGTTTTTTAAATCTCCAACCATGCACATGGTATTATCTTTCTAAATATTTAATTAGAAGATACAATTTCCAGAAGCATCTATAACACAAAATGAAGCTTAGGCCATGTACTGGTTTTGGCTGGGATAGTGTTAGTGTTCTTCTTAGTAGCTGGTACAGTGCCATGTTTTGTATTTAGTATGAGAATAATGTTGCTACCACAGTGATGTTTGTGGGGTTGTTAAATAGCGCATAGTCAGTCAAGGACTTCTCAGTGTCTCGTGATCTGTAAGTGAAGAACTGGGCGGCAGAGGGGTCAGGACAGCTGACCTACACTGGCCAAAGGGATGTTTCATACCACAGCATCATGTTCAGTGTATAAACTGGGGGAATTTGGTGGGGTGGCACCAGTCACTGCCCTGGGGGCTGGCTGGGCATTAATCAGTGCATAGTGAGTGACTGTATTGTACATCACTTCTTTTTCTTGGGTTTATTTTTAAAATTGTCATTATTGTTGGCATTATTCTTTATTTGACATTGCTTCAATTATTAAGTTGTTCTTATCTCAAACCCCAAGTTTGTTGAAGAATGGCTCAGAGAGCAAGGCCATGGATCGCTGGAGGCTTTGTGCGAGCTAAGCAAAGTGTAGGCCAGACGTGTACGTGACTTAAGCTGAGGGTCACCATGACCCTGAGCGCTGTGGAAAGTACCGAAAGTCTGACTTGTGGTTAAAAGAATGAGGAAGATCCTTGAAAAACGGGAACTATATGTGGGAGGGGTATACAAATATAACTTGTGTGATTAACCAATAATAATGTGCTTGGTATGCATAATTAGTAGAAAAATATATAAGATGCTGTATAACACAAATGAACTGAAGCTTGCTTATAAATCATATTGGTTTGGTGTCTTGCTTCCCTCGCTGTCGGCACAAGTTTTCCTTTTTTTTCCAATTCTCCCCATCATCCCACCAAGGAGAAGAGAGTGAACAACAGGCTGTTGGGTAATTAGTTGCCAGCTGGGGTTAAATCATCATAGTTGGATAAAAAAAGTCCAATAAGACAAAGATTATTTAGTTCACACTCACTTAAGACACAGGTTAAAATTAATTGCCATTCAGCAAACAATTTAAGAATTTTGCCCATTAAATTTACTTCACCATCCATTTGGAGCAAACACGGGGTTTTATACTCAGGTAAATAATTTACCTGAACAGGATTCTGATTTTTGATTGGGGCTACTTGAAGTAATTGCAATATGAATAACAACTAAAAGACTAATAAGTCTCATTAATTAGTATCACATATCAAAAAAATGCCTCTGAAAAGCATCTTTCCTATTCCAAATTTTGTGAAATATTTTTGTAGCTTCTACTGAAAAAACTTTTGGGTTTACCTTTAAGCTCTTTGCCCTGGCTGTGATTTTAATAAGAAGTTCTTTTTATGCAAATAGCATATTATTCACAATTTTTCAGTGTCTTGTGCTTGATTACATTATCAGCTTGCCTTCTGTACTTGCTGTCTTTCTGCTAATAATGTTACAGATCATATAATGAAGTTAATAATAAAAGCAACTGTGTCACTTTCATCATCTCTACCACCAGTGTACACAAATTAATAGAGACTGCTGAAATAATTTTGGAGACTCGATAACCCATCATGTGTGAGAGGCTTAACCCACCAGGTGTGCAAGCTTTTGGTCATGTTGTACTGTTGTTCTCCAAGTCCATTGCTTGCTGAGAAAAAAGAGGAAGGATTTTCATACTGTTTCCTAAGGGTCTATCTTTAGATTTTAATAAAATTATTTGGAAAGAACAAAACTAGTCAGACCAAAGAAAATGGTACAAAGACACAATTTTTTCTCTAATTGTCACAGATTTGAGCAATATGTTCTTGCCAGCAATTAAAATGCATCACTTTACAAAGCTGTTTATGCAGCACATGAATTACTTGGAATAAGTTTCATTATGGTTATTAATATGCATGACACTGCATCACAATATGAAACCTATCAAGCCTGGCTTGTTTATTTTATTGTTGTTGTTTTTCTTTTGATAGAATGCTATTTAAAAGCAAAACCACTGCTGTCAATAAGATCTCAGTGTCTTTTCAGAGGCTCAGTCTTAGTTCATA
Source organism: Pardalotus punctatus (assembly GCA_013400915.1). NCBI lineage: Eukaryota > Metazoa > Chordata > Aves > Passeriformes > Pardalotidae > Pardalotus > Pardalotus punctatus. The sequence continues at coordinate 1,037,973 of VZTX01013222.1, forward strand.
TTTCCAAGTTGTGATCACGTTCTTGAAAAGCTAATTTATATGCATGATACCTTTGTTACATAGACTTCATAAAGAACAGTTGGGTTTATAATATACATGGAAACTAATTTTCCCACATTTGGGCTTTTGAGCTTTATGATAGACAATGCAGAGTTTCCTTAAAAGACCTTCAGTTAAGGCTGGCAGAGGATACACACACATGGACCTGTGACTTGGGTTTGCATCTGAACAGCCCTGACTCCAAAGGAAAAGCAATTTGAATTGGAACTGCCTGGATTTGCTTCTTTCTTCTCAAAGCCTTGTAGTGCTGTGAATGCTGCCAAAACCTTGACCCTAATGTATATTTAAATCCTTTTGAGAAACCAGAAAGAATCCAAAGTATGGTATAAAGCATAAAGGATAGAGAGTTTCTAATTGGTTTAGGTTTAATTTTAAATATTCCTGTGAGTTCTGGTGAAAAGGGTCTCAACAGCATTATACCATGGAAAGCTCCTCGTCAGTCCAGCTGTACTATGCAGAATTTGCTGAGTGATCTTGAGGTCCTGAAGTAATGGAAAGAGAAGGTCATGCAGGCCAGAACTAATACAAATTTTTAGGCAGTATTTAGCACTAGGAGGGAACAAAAATACATTCAGTGTTTTTGCTCAGTCATGGTTTGACACACCTATGGAAAAAAGAAAATATTCTGCTGTGTATCAGTCAAAGCATTTACAACAGAAATAGAAAAGTGTTAGCAACCCTACGCAAAGCCTGTATAGTTCTTAATTTTATTCCTGTGTTGAGGTTGTGTGGCAAGATTTTGGTAGTGGGGGCTACCGTTTCTGTGAACAGCTGTTTTAATTCTCTCAGATACCTGTGGGAGTCAATGCCAGATGGCTCCAAGATGGACCTGCTGATGGCCAATGTCTGTCCCTATCTCAAGATTTTAGTTTTATTTTTTCTCTCCTGTTCAGCTGAGGAGAACAGTGGTAGAGTGGCTTTGGTGGGCGTCCTGTGTCCAGACATGGGCAACACGCCACAGTTCCTTATTTGAAACTGAAACAGGTGCAGAGAAAAATAAAGGCATTAGAGACATCATACAGGTGAATGAAAGGTTTTTTGCTCTTTTAACCAAAGAAACTCAAGTCTATGCCTGCTCTCTCTAATTTTCTCAAGAGAGGGAACCTGAAGGATGAGTATCAGACAAAAGGCAAGATGGAAAAAGAATAAAGTACATATAAGTTAATTATGTTGGAATTACATAAAAAAAAACCCCGTATTTTCAGAGCTAAGATTTGGTATCCTATATCAAACAATGAGAAACCTGCCTGTGTAAGCAGATCAGCACACTACATTAAGGGCAGGAATTACAGGAGGTGCCAAACGTTGACAGGACTTTGATAGCCTGTGAAGGGCCTGGTGACTCAGCTCAGTCCTGCCTGGCCTTACACGTGCCTCTCTCCCCAGCTGAGTGTCAGGCTGTGAATGTGACTCTCTCTTGCAAACTTTCATATTTAACAATCCATCCTACCATCAAAACAGGATGTGAAAAGGGATATTTCTACTACAGACTGTTGCCTTGTAAAATTTTGTGCTTCTGAAGTAAATAGAAAAGATTGCTCCTGATGGAGCAAGTTCCAAAGAAACCATAAATATGTTTTTGTTTCTTTTGGTTTTGATTTCTCCTTAGAAAAACACTCAAGGGAGTAGAAAGTAGTTAAGGAAAATATAAAAAAAAGAAATTGAGGCATGGAAATGACACAGCTGGCATTGTCTTTTCCTATAAATGGTGCTCTGGGTTTCCGAGCAGCTCCTTAAGTCCCTAGGTATCCTAAGGGGGAAGATGACTCTGCACAGCAGAAGGTAGAAGTGGTGATTTGTGTTTCTTTTCCTCAATAGCATAGTTAAGCTCTGGTACACGTCCACTGCTGTACAAGAAAGGTGAACTGTCAGGGTGTTGTGACTCACTAGAAATATCTGGTGTCAAATCTTGTAAGACTAAATAACACAGAATGTATTAGAGGCTAATAAACAGCCATTAACCACCCAGCATTCAGATTTACCAATTACCACACTGTTCTAGGCCATGGACCTGCTCGCTGTGGCTGACAACATCACATTAATGAATCTCAAGTCTTAACCTCCTTGAATTCATGAATAACAATTTGACTCTGTGTAACTTGATTACTACGGAATGGAAACTTTAGTTGAGTCTAAACAGTGGTTATGAGGTTGAGATGAGAGAAAGACAACCCTACTCCATCACTGGTAATTTAAACTCATATAAAACCAAGCACCTGTCACAGTGATAAATGGGTTTTCTTGTTATCTTGCTGTCGGTATCATTTCCCAGTCAGATTCCTATCAAACACCCAGACAACACTGTGGAAACCAAGGTACAATTGTCTTCATTTTATTTCTCTTCCAGAGAAACGGGTAAAGGTTACAAGATGCTTATAAATGTGATTGATTTCATTTTCTTTGAGTCATTCCCAGAACACAGTTTAATTTACTTGTATATGCAAATGTAAGGTTTTTATAGGCACCACAGAGGAGAGAGCTGCTCATTGTTTACTGATGCCAAGATAAAGCTGCAACCACCCTGAATTAAGAGGTGCCCCAATGGGTTAAAACTTTCAAACTCCATTTCACTGTGTATGATTAAGAGAAATAAATTTTTAAATCTGTTTTGCTTTAGATCAGTGCCTCAAAATTTTAAGTGTCTTCAGCCTGAGGAATGAGACTGAAAGTATAATGTGGACAAGCTCTTTCCTTGCAACTCCAGTGTTTTTCTTAGTCATGTTATTTTTTTAACTGGACTAAATTTTTTTGGAAGATTTTTTTCGTTTAAATCTTTTGCAGAAAAAATGTAGAAAAATAAAGAAAGAAGGAAGGAGAAAACCTCCAATATTTAAAAATGTTAAACTTGGAAGAAATGTCTGTTAGAGAACATGTCTGAATAGACAATCACTGTGGTCATTTCTCAATGTATAAACTGCATAAGCTGTCACCTGGTGAAATGAATAAAGAGAATTGTCTCATCCTGACCTATCTGGCAGGTTTGAGATTAGCTCTATAAAACTGCAAAGTATTTTTAACCTTTTACAGATGCAGTGCTATCCATCCAACAAGATCATAGTGAGCCTTCATTCTCTCTTGCTGGGCTGTGGTTCAAAAATATATATTTGGATGTTTCTGGATTTTCCCTGAAGTCACACAGAATAGCTTGTGAACATGGAATGCACCCTCCAGAGATTAGAATAATATTATGGATTTCTTTTAAGTTGTAGCTGATTTTCTCTCTTTTATAGAAAACTTGAAATAAGCAGAAGTCTCTACCTGTTGCTTTTCCATATTCTCTCCCTAGAGTGACACAAGTAGCAGACTGTAGGCTGGTTGCTACCTATAGAGACTGTCTCTGTGTAGAGAAAAATATTTATATATTTCACAATATGATTGTGAAACAGGAGGTGAGAGGAGAGACAAATTTTGCCTGACAATTAACAGTTCTCTCTCCCTTTGTGAGAAAGGAGCCTGCTTTTAGAAGATGCTATAACAAGTGGTGCTGTATTTTAGCTGCCAGTGAAAGAAATAACAACCCTGAAGAAGGGAATAGGAGGATCCTTTTAAAGAGTGGCAACAGGGTTGTTTGTATGTTGACAAATAAAGGATGCAATAATGTGTCCTCAGGACAGTCTCCTGTGAAGGGGCACAGCCCCGGGATGGTGAGGTGCCACCACTGTTTTCCAGCAGCAGACAGAGCAGTCCTGCTGCAGTCGGGGCCGGCAGGAGGAAAACGCAGCAGCAAAAGGCACAAGTGGAGATGGGGAAGTGACAATATGACAATAAAGAAATTGTCAAATATTCCACTGCAGAATTACTCTGGGATGTGAAATTGAGTCCTGTCAGATAGAGCAGAGGATTGAAGCCATTGGGTGAACCTTCAACTGTTAGGTCTCTGTGTATCCAGAAAATCTGCGTGGTACTTCCTCCTCCAGTTAAGTTTGGAAAGAAAGGACTGAGGTGTGCTAAGCTCTTTGAAAAAAAATCCTGCAATCCTACATTTCAGGAGCATGTTTCAGACTTCTCTCTGACAGGAAGGGGGATAAAAGATGTTTTTTTCTTCCTTCCTACTGCCTGCTGGTCAGGTGTAAGATGCTCTTCCTCAGCTACTGCCTCCTTTTGATACAACCTGAGCAGCTGAATTTTCCTTCAGTTGTGTACAAGTGTTCAGATCCAGGTTCCCAGTCTTTAGCTATTATTGCACTTCTCATTAGATCATTAGTGAAATCTTTTATTTGATTAAGAACTGTGTGCTTTATGATGATGCATAAGTCATCATAAATAGTAAAATCCTTAGGCTTCTTACCTGTTTTCTCAGTTCCCCTTTTATCAATGTCCAGGCAAAAGAGTCCATAACTCTTTGGGATGTAAAAATGAAACATAGCTGGAAATGCCATCCTTTCTTTAAAGAAGGCTGAGAAGGCAAGGAAGAAAAATACAATTTATCCACTGTATTGACATTTGGGTTTGGAAAGTACAAAATTACGTGAGCTTCCCGTACTATTAATATTAATAAAGTTTAAAAAAATCCTCTCACAAGGGCTTTGTGTTAATCTGACATGATTCAGCTCCTGGCTGCATAATGAAGATCTTACATATTTAATAAGCAAATTGAAGTAGTCCCAAATGAGTGAACAACATAGCGCTGTAAAAAGAAATGGGGCGGAGGGGAGAGGGAATTCTTGTCAGATGAGGTGGCAGAAAAAACACTGATCTACTGGCATTTTTATGTCTCCTATCAAATGTCATTGTGAATTGAAAATGGAATGTCTGAGAAAAAAAAAAAGCAGCACGTTTCTATATAACCTGATGAATGTAACTCCATTGTTTCCATGAAATCATATTAAAAAGGTCATCACTCTATGTATGAAAATACCATGGCAGTTATTCTATTGCTCTTTCAATTTGGAATAGGCACTTGAATGTCATCAAAGAGAAACAGTTGATATTCTATAATTAAAAGTAGCTTCTGACTTACAGAGGCAAAGATTATAAGAATGGATCCTTCCATGCTGCTGATGTAGACATGCATCTTACTCAAGAATAAAAGAAACTGTCTGGAGGATGAAAGGAAAATATGATTAAGTTAAAATGTCTGGGGTATAAAAATGTACATGTGAAAAGAGCTGAAAAATTCCCCCTTCTTGTGGTGTTCTACAAGTAACTCCTTTGGGTAAAGCCTTTGCCATAGCAACAGATAAAACCTTTATGAGGTGCAAAGTTTTGCTAAGAAAATGAAGGCTTTCCATTCCAGTTCAGTTGATGTCTCGAAATTACATTAAGTCTGGCATAAGATTATCATCAGTTTAAAGATGCATTTTTAAAGACTATAACAACAAAGACTCTGTGGTGCTTTTTGAAAGTAAGATACATGTGTGCTGCATCTTCTGCTGGTGATGAAGAGGAGAAATCGGAATGCAAATGAACTGTGGCTGTACCCACTCTCCTGTTTTCTGTTCTTTCTCTTTCACATCTCATCATGTTTGATATCTGCACTGCTATCTTTGCTTTTAGCCTCCCTATGTCTTGTACATTCTATATTTTTCATATTTTTTACAAATAGATGGAAGCATTGGGAAAGATCTTAACATTAGGGTGTAACTTTTCTTTCTACTTCTGCTGGCTCAGTTCTTTGCATTACACCCCTTTCCACCTCTCACTGTATTGTCTCTTTCTTCAATGGAAAATCAGAGATCCAGGCCTTCCCCCATGGCTTGTCCTTGATTTTGTTTTTCAGTCACCAACAGCTCTCCATGACACCTGCTCCTTCAATAGGCTTTTGCTTCTGTTCATGGCTCTCAATGCCATTTTTTTCAGGATTTCAGCTCTTACATGTTCTCAATATTGTCTCTGTGGATAGTATAAAATTTAAATTGTGCATTCTGTGCATCCTTATGAAGGCTCCTAAAAGCAGAGCTACAAAGGTTTCCATTATGTCATCATCCTCTCCACTGAAGGACCCCGGCTCTTCACAAGATACAGGCAGCTATCTCTGAGGATTAGGGTGAGTCATAAGAGGATCATCTGATTGTCTGTCAGTCCTGTGAGTTTCTTGGCATTTGTACTCTCGGAATTTAAATGGTGTCAATTATACCTTCACATGCAGCTTTTCCTCAAATTACGACAAAAACCAACACTTTTATCTTGCCTTTTTGGCTCTACATAAGTTAGTAGAATGGAAATTCTCTGTGCTGCAAATTGCTGAACACTTAAACAGCCCCTCCCCTTTCCATCTTTTGTACCCTGGTCTTTGTAGCTATTTCTCCTCTTTTGTCCCTTTTTTATGCCTCCTTGCACGAGGGATCTGCCCTGACATTGCGGGACTGGGATTGCGAGATTAGAATGGAAATGTGTGAAATGGAAACCTCTGTCTATCACTTTGCAATCAGCACTCTGCACTGCTCTTTCCTGGCTGCTATCAAAACCCTGAGTTACGCTTTTATCTTCTGGTTTGCTTTTATTTTTATTTTTACTATCGAGTGCTTTTTGAAAGCTGGAAGGGCAGCTGAGTTTCCTCTTCTTTGTCTTTGTCTTGAACACAGCTGCTCAAGGTCTCAGAGGCGTGGGACTGCAGAAGGCACTGAAGTGGGGCTCAGAGGACAGGGCTGTGCTTTTGCATGGTGTCAGCAGCGAGCTGTGCTCTGTGCCAAGGAGGATTCCCACCTCCTGCCTGTGGCAACCAAAAACTCTGGGGAGAGAAGGCAAAACCTGGCACCACTTGGGGGTCACTTCATCACCCCACTCCTCAGCTTCCTCTAAACTGCAGCCCCACCCTATCCTTAAACTGTTCTTGCGGAATGACATACCACGGGAAGGAGAGCCTACCTCAAAAGTAAAATAAAATGGCAAAAAGAGAAAGGGACATTTTTTAACCAAAAAAAAATTCAGCCATTCCAACTCAAGACATTTCTTCCTTGCAAAAATACTCTATATACTCTTTTTTCCTGAAAACCTTGAGGTATGTGATTAAACTTTCTTTTCAGTGTAATTTTGGTATTAAAGCACCTCGTTTACTGCCTCTGGCACTTCATTCAAAGAGAGGAAGTAGAAAGAAAAGTGAAAGCCAAATCAATTATATGGGAAAAATTAGTCTTTTCTTTAGAAAGCCATTTTTTTTTTTATTAATTGTCATACAATTTATTTTCCTCTAGCTGGTATGGAACAGTGTGGAGAGTGAGGATGTTGATTCCTGGCTCTTTTTGTCCTGGCTCAGTGCAAAGGCAGTTTGTTACCCACCTGCTTACACATGTGGCTGCCTCTTGCTTTCAGAGTGTACATTGCTTTGTTGGATTTTTTTGACTGTATTGGGATTTATATTGTTCTATATATTAATAATTTGACTTTTAAATAATAATTAATAATTAATAATTAAATATTTTCCAAGAAATTCTTTTGTTTCCCAAGCACTCTGTATGCATTGCAACCTCCCTGAACTATGAAGACTACAAAACTGCCTTTTGAATTCAGCACAGTTTTAAATGAACTGGAAACAGCTCATGTCCCACTGCAGGAAATTGTAGATTTCATTTCACTCACACCATTTCCAATATACCATATTTAGGTGCTGGGAATCTGATTCGGAGCAATCAGTGGACTGTCTTCTACTGGCAAAGAGCTGAGGCCAGAAAATATCTGGGGATGAGCCAACACCAGACAACATCAAAAGTCTTTTCCTCAGGAAGCCACTCCTGGCTCAGGACTATATTAAAGAAAAAACTGTTTTTCACATGGCTTAACTAGAAAGTGAATGTTTAATTCAGTAGTGACTTGTGCGCTACAAAACCAGTCCCAAATTTGGTCCGTGCTGCTGATGGTCTTTTTCCTTGCATTTCCATTGAGAAATGAATGAGGGAGAGAGAAAATAAAGTTCCCTGTGGATAAACTCATGTACACTTTGTATTTCCCGAATGTGCCATTATTAGGCTGCCAAAAGTTAAATGGAGAGAAGTGATTTCTTCTCAACCTCTTCTTCCTAGCGTACAGAGGATCCCCTCTCTGTGCTTTATGTCCTCTAAGCAGGTGCATGGGGACCTGTCTTTCTCCTTTCCATTTCTCTCTGGAGGTCAGAACTCTCCAAAAGGGCCTTGTCTTACCCCTACCTGTAGGCAGTTCCTAGAAACAGAACAAGGTAAGCAAAATACACATCCACAGGTGTTCATTCAGTGGAAATGTCAAGGCTGTTCAGAAGCTTGTTTTCTACAGCAATTAGAGGCCCTGCATGTCAAACAAAAGCTCCGCCACTTAATCTTCTGCTTTCTCAGCATCACACAATGTGTGGATCTCAAAATCCTGCATCTTCCAGGAAATCCAGGTTGTCAGTGAAAAACAAGGATGATGAACTCCAAAAGTTCAGGATCCAAACTGCTGCTGTTGTTATTTTCAAAGCCCTCAAGGTGATTTACAAGCCACTCAGGCAAGTAGAAACAAATCTCAGTCCTTTTTTTAAACTGGGTCACGGAGAGGGCCCATGAGCGCCCATTAGCACAGACTGACCATTCCTGGGCTCCCAAAAACTGACCTGGATCACCCTGGACTTGGCTCCTCCAACCCTAAGGAAAGCTCAGTGATGACCAGGCCTCCTGTCCATGGTCTGGCAGAAGTCCTTTGGAAGCACCAGGATCTGAAGCCAGGTCTCTTCAGTCTCATGACACTGCTTTTATTTCTATTTCTCTTTCTCCATCCATCCTCCTAGGCTTTATCGAGCTACTCATTGTCTGTTACAGACTACAGGTGCAGCTAATGGCTGAAATGCGTCCACTGCAGTTTGTCTTTACCCACACCACTCTGACAGTGTTTATGCCGTGGTCACTGCAGCAACTTCGTAGCCGGGTTTGGTGCTCAGCAAGCTCTGAGCAGAGCCCAGCCCTGACCAAGCTGCTCAGCAAAAAGCAGGATTTGCCATGGCACTTGCTCTCCTGAGCAGCACGTCTGACATCACGAATGAAATATCTTCAGTTTACTCAGTTACCCAAAGGTACAGTATATCTCTTTGAGTAATGCCTGTGAGCTCATCAGTTTTTATTTGGTACTGAAGTACAGCTACCTATAAGGCTCTGAATTTTGGTATCTGGGTCTTAGAAGTGTCAGCACTGGAAATGTGTGGGTTAATGTATTTATTTAATTTTCACTAAGCAATGGCTTATTATGAGTGACGACCTTGTATTTTGTGTTCCAGATGAATTCTTTGTGAGCATCTGATAATGAAGAGTTCAGCAAAAAACAACCTGAAGTAAATCATCTTTCTTTCAGGTACCTCAATTCGTGTCTCACCCTAAAGATTGCTAATTCCAGTGGTCATGTTAAATTGGAAATCTAAGTGTCCTCCACATGGTTCGGCCTTTGAGATTTTTTGCCTTTGCTTTTGTTTTCTTTTACTCCACATTTTCCAATATCATTCAGGAAAGCGCAGAAGAAAAGACAGAGTTAATTTAGTCTCTCAAATGAAAATCCCTCAGCACTGACAAAACCTGCTCTGCTTGTGCCAGGTCTCTAACAGTTTGAAAATCAAATTAAGCCCAGAATTATTACAGACACTGTTTTCTGTCAACAACCTGAAAAAAACCCAAACAAAACCTTAAACAAAGAGGAAAAGCTTTCTCCAGCAATCTCAGTAAGAGCCATGCTTCCCAATCCATTTGAAGCTTCTCACTCCAGTGTTCCCTGCTGCCAAGTGGCTGGAAACAAGGGCTGCAAAAACTATTTTAAAAAGCTATTTGAAAGGGAGCAGAGAGATTGCATTCCAACTCGAAAGCATGACAGCAAGAAATCTCTGAACTTGCTTTGCCGGTGATGAGAAAAACCTCACCAGATTCACTTTAGGTGAGCTCACTGGGGTGGAGGGAGGGTTTTATTCTCAGTATTTGTTAGTTTCTCAGTGCAGTGGGTTGTACCCCTATGGCATTTTCTCACAGGAAGATGAATGCCAGTCAACTGAAGCTGCCTTAGTTATGTGCACTGTCCTTGAATGTAAGTGTAGATACAATGGGTCAGATTGAAAAGAAAAAATTCCCCTCTAGCCAAGTCTCTAGCTGTGGTCACATGCAAACGTCTGGAGTAGATTAAGAACAGCACAAGTTCTATGACACCTCCCCTAGGACACCCTGCAATGCCATGCCAATGATAATAGTTGATGGGTTCTTGTTACAAACTTAACCACTTTACTGTTCAATGCATATCAAGTATGAGCATCTGCAATATCCTTTAGCTTCATGTTCTACAAGTCTCCTACGCACTGTGGGGCAGAAAATTCCTTTGTCTCCTGTTTGTTTTTTTTCCCTCTTTGTTTTGAACTTGCCACGAGAAGCTTCACATACCATACCCTGTATCTTGTACTCATGAAGAGATGAACAATTGGTTCCCATCCTAACTCTAAATACTCTGCACAGTCTTCATATTTCCAAGGTCTTTCCTCACCCACAGGAATTTCTATATATTTGCTAAGCATTGCTGCTCCTCTCTGAACGTTTCCCAGTTCCAATATGTCCTTGGAAATAAATGGCAGGATGGGATGTCCTGCTGCACATTCCCTGTTTCCAGCAGAGGATTTTGCAGCATGTTGCTGCTGTAGGATTTGTGCAGTCATCACCGTTAAAGCTTGAGGCTGTTAGGCAGCAGCAGCTGAGAAATTTCAATTTTAAAGAGTTTTTATTTTCTCTCCTCCACAATATTCCTAAGCTAACTCATCATATTGAACCGGCTTTTTTTTTTTTTGCTTCCAAGTTGTAAATGAAATCTTGCCAATGTGTGGTTACTACTTCCCAGCAGGCAGGTAATGCAGGCATTGTGAATCAATTCAGATCCTAGATTTTTGTCTTCCTGTGGGAGAAAGGGAAAGAGAAAACACATTAAAAAATAAAATTTAAAAAAAAATCTACAAACAATAATTTAAAATCAAGGAACTTATGAGAAACATTTGTAAAACCTCACCTTGCCTTCTTAAGTTGCTAGGGAAGATTTCTATAAGCTACTTCTAACTAATCATAGAGGATATAAAGAAATGGAACTTGCAAGTGTGGATAAATTTTGTAATTTTATGTTGTCATTCCCTCTAGATATTTTACCTCTTTTCATTGTATCATGTTGAAAGGAAAGTGTTTGTTTTGATCTCAGCTTTTTTCAGCACAGTGTGCAGCTTGTTTTTGCGATAGTGCTTAATGTCTTCCGAGAAATCCTGTTGAGGGTTTTCAAATGCCTCTTGTTTTCAGACAACAACAAATAGTTAGAAGAGAGTGGAGAACAGACAGAAATGAGCAGAAGGTGAGGAAGATATTTCTAGGAAGAAAGTTGCTAAAACTACAGAGGAATATAGAATTTTACACTCTAGGTCAATTAAAATTGGACAGTCCAATATATCCATTGGAACGTGAATTTGTATTGAACTTGAGGGGTACATTAAACACTGTGGTTGGATTTGGGGATGAGATTTTCAAAAGCAGTCAATCTGCTCTTGCTATTTAAGTGGTAATAGTGTTCAGTCAGCATTCAGCACATTTTGAATATCCTAGGACTTGTTCTCTGGTTTTATGAGCTGAATCTTCAGTTCTTTATCAAAAGAAAATACCCTGCAACTCAAAGACAATTTTTTCTGAAATAAGATGTTTTTTCAGACTCCGGGCTGCTCATATGCAGTCTTATCTTGTAGTATTTGAAAGCCTATCAAGGAATCCCTTGTTTTTTGCAGCATCTTAGATCACTCCTGAAACTTTTTTACAGACAACTGCCTCATTTCCACAAGGGTCCATTTGTGTGATCAGATTTTGGGGTAATATTATCCTAATAAATCTGCTACAGTTGTGGATCCCTACCTTTGTGGTGTTTGACAGTGGAAGAGTAGAAAAGAAGCTACATTCAGAACACCCCAATTTGATCAGCCTTAGCAAGAGGAAACCAAACCTTACAAAAGGTTTAGACTCACCTGAGTTTCTTTGAGGACCATGCAGGAACGAACAGAAGGGCTGTATCCATGCATCCTGGTGCAAAGCAGGTCTGAGTCAAGCGCATATCACAGAGTTTCCTGACTCTGACAATCTGCACCTGCAATTGCTCTTCTTGAGCTGAACACACAGCCTGAGCCAGCTGTAGCACCCACAATTTTGAAGACAACTTTTCTGGACTTGTAGACTGAACCAGATATCTCCAGAGATCGCTTCCAGCCTAAGTTTCCCCATGACTGATTCTGGAAGTGACAATACCTTCAACCACGTCCTCAGCTCCTGCAAGCAATTCACTGAAATTATTGTAAATCTGTAGTTCTGGAAACACCAAAGGAGTGCACTGGGTACTGACTGTGAAACTGCTGAGGACAGGGCACTGTCAAGATATGCTAATGTTCAAGGCACACTTTTTTTTTCCCAGCATATCTTCTAGGCTCCTTCCAGTGCTGGTGGATCCCGGTATTTCCATGTTTCTGCACGTTTTCCTCTTGAATGGAGCCACTGAATGATTTCCTGCATATGCCTCTCAGGTTTACTTCTTGTTGTCACAGCTCTGGCTAAAAAAACCCATCACAGTAAAGTTTGATGGAGCTAAAATAAGATATATATGATTCCTTAGACAGGTGTCAGGTCACTGAAAATTAGCAAAAAACAGTAATCAAGTGGGAATGGCTGCAGCTTACCTGCAGCCCCATAGATAACACATTTCAGCTTGTAAACTATCTAATAACAAGGTTTAAATTAAAACTACATTCATTATCCCTGTGATTTTTCTTTTTTTTTTTTTTCTTTCTCTTTTTTCTCTTTATCATGGTTCCACGTTCCCTAAACTGACTATTTGTTTCTTTCTAGGTTGCCTCTGGAAAAGGGACAAGTCTGAAGACTTAAAAGACTACTGAAATAGTGATCATTGGTTCACACTGTTTCCCTTCCAGCTGCTTGCTGTAAGCAAGAACAACAACAAAAAAATAAATATACAAGACAGAAAGAAACGGAGCCTGAGGAGAGAACATTCATATTGTCATTTAGATGAAGTATGCCGCTATCTCTCTTGACACACCTATTCCACCAACATGGTTCTTCTCAACCTGGTATTCATTTTCTGTCCTTCTTCATTACATTAGTGATCCTTTTTTCCTCTCCTGCTCTGAGTACAGCCTGAACCACTCGCTTGTTTTTTGGCTCTATTAGCCAGGTTGTTTGTATTGCTGTCCCGTGGGTGACCTCGCAGCTCAAACTAATAACACATATTTCTTTGTCAACATTTTACTCTCCAAACTTGTTGAAGACATTTTATATGTCCAAATTGCAGGGATGTATTTTGGGGATAATAACACAGAAGTGGAATTAATGCCTTTTGGACCTTTCTTTTCTAGCAAGATTGGACTGGCCTAGATAAATGGTTTTCTCGCCTAGCCTATTTTGGTTTTCTTTTGTTTCAAACCCCCTCAATTTAATAATGTTGGTTGTTTTCCTCCAGACCTCTTCATAGAATTTTTATGTTTGTTTCACTCTGTTCGTTCTTGAACAGCAGGACTTGCAAGTTCTGGTTTAACCAAAAATAGAATAGATTGAGACATTCTGATATCATGAAGGTGAGACTGGTTTCATTTACATTGCAAAATGCCTGGGGCATTTATGTATCTGTAGAGTATCTATCATAATGAGGTTTCCTGACTAGGATGAGGAATCTGGTGTGTGTCTGAGATTCCTGACGCATGATTGAGGCAATGTTCATGATAAAGATAAATTAATTTCAGAAAAAAGATAGAATTAATTTTGATCTCCCCCATTTATATTATCATTAAACTTGTAGGAATGTTCTACCTTCAAGTCTGTGACCAAGTTGGTTGCAAATGGCCAGTACAGTCAAGGCAGATGGGCACATAAATGTCAGATGATCACAGGAACTTTCTGTGTCTTGAGAAACAAGGCTAGAGAACTGGCACAGAATAGTTATCTCTTAAATATGCAATACTGCAGAGAAACATGTGCTGTCAGAACCCATTGCAGGTAAGGCACAGCAACCCAGAGCCACATTCCTCAGTAAAACATTGACAATTACAATTTATTTTGCAAGCAATATCCACAGGCCTTACGAAGTAGAGATAAGACCTTAGGAAACAGAGATAAAGTTTGATTCTCATGTAAGGCTCCATCCACATGCAGGAGCAAAACAGCCTGGTCCTACAAATGTTAGGATATGAGATGATAGGAAAGCAATGGAAAACAGGAGCATTTTCCCATTGCTGTGGTTGGTTGGGAAATGTGTAAAAACCAGTACATTGGTTTCCATGTTGTCTACTTTTTTCAGGCAGTTCATGCAGTGTGTTTTTTAATTATTATTTGGTGGATTAGATGTTGTGGAACAAAAGGAGCTTTTTGAAACAGGAAAAACTACCTTGGGTTAGCTATATATGTCCCACTCAGAGACAATCCATGGCTCCATGGATTGTCTCTGCAAACCCGAACAAGCTACCAAAGATAGCGTAGCTCCCTGAGAATGGGGGCATCAAGAGGAGGAAATGGCTATTTCCTCACAGAGACCAATCATGCTGAATTTATTGAGGTTGACCAAAAAAGGGATGAAGACCCAGGGGGCACAAAGGCAGTGGAAAACCAGGCATGTTAATATCATTAAAAATGGGCATAAACTAGCTATACTAGAAATTGAATGATAGTTTCTGACCTCCAGAGGTCCCTTTAAATAGCTGAACAGTGTTTAAAAGACCTGACTTGTTTTAAGAGAATATGGATCCCTTTTCTAAAGCACTCTGTCTAAACAGTTTAGTAATTTCCTTTTCCTAACTGAGGAACATGACTTACCTCACAGGGAACATTGTAGGGAAAAATGAATGGATGACTGTGGGATGCTAAAAGAGCTATTAAATACTAGGTAGCCGGAGGGGTTCGGCTGTGAATATTGACAATAGCTCAACATGTAGGATGTAGGATGTCTTGTCTTCAGGCCATCCTGAAGTTTATCCTACTGTATCCTTTCAAATTAACCAGGTCCCAGCAATATGTTATATAATGTACATGAGCCAGTGCCTAGGGAAGGAAAAAAGGAATAATAGTTACCACACTCAAATAGCAGATTCATGCAGGTAAAGTGAGCCACAGTATTTGAAATGTCAAAATCGTTAATAGCTTTGCATGCGTCTGGGTGTTAATTTGTATTTATAATTGAAACAACAAAGTGTGGAAGGAGCAGGTGACAGGCTTTCACCAAAGTATCTACTGCAATAATTTCTTGATGATAAAAGCATTTAGAATGTGTCTAAAAGATAAAAGAGCTTTTCTGATCAACTGAAACAAGTGTGAGGGTTAACTGTCTCCCGATGTTCATGAGATATATATTTATATATGAAACCCCAGAGAAGATAGCTTTGATACACTCTATGCGTTTTCAGGAGGCAGATTTTAGCAGCTTGTGAGTATTCTGACAGCCAAAACTCTTCTGAAATGTGTAAGGCAAACTCAAAGCATTAACACTGGGTTTCAGGGATCTCTGCTCGAAGTTGGGGACCTTCCCTTCTCAGTCAGTAAAGCTGTTTTGTCGGGTGTATGTCAAACAGCCAGAAGGAAAAAAGGAAAAAAAAGAAAAAAAGGAAGTGGTTTCTCCAGCAAGGAAATGGGTATTAACACATGTAAAGTGGTATAGTTCCAACATGCTCTGTGATCACAACCCAACCTGCTCATCTACTCCATGGTTACCATTTCTACAAGTCCAGCAGGATTTCCTATTCTAATCCGAGGAAATAGCTCAATGCCAGGGTACATTTTCCTAATGTGCTGATTTTTGGTGACAGCTTGCACTGAGGGCACAAGCCATCTCTCACTGAATGCTCTAGAAAGTAGAAATAAAACCAAGTTATCTCACTTGAGCACTTATCCAACATGAAATTTTCATTTCATCAGGCACAGTGTTGGTGCCTTGAATTCTAAGCATTTGGCCTTCTGCTGCTGTAAAATGCTATGCGAGCTCTAAAGCAAACCAGTGCACATTTTTCTTGTGTCAATGTTTCTCTTTATTCCCATACCAAGATAACTCTTGGCGAGGTCGCACAATGGGCTTTTTTGCCTGCAAGCTGCTGCTTCAGAGCTCGCTGCAGAGAGCTCCAAAATCTGAACTTCGGCACTGCTTCTTGTTTATCTCAACCACAGGGAAGGGGGACTTATGTGGAAAGAAACGATATATTTTACTTTTTCTTATTTTTTATTTTTTTTTAACTTTCTCATGTCTTGAGCATTACTCAGTATGTCTGTGTGTTTATGCACAAGTATGTGAGGGTAAACACCTATTGGCTTGTGAATTGTACAGATTAGTCATGTATTTTGTTATCATCCTTATCATAAAATCCTTTATACAAGAGTACTTTGCTGTTTACTCCCCAACTCTTCTGGCCTCAAGAGAAAGAATCAGAATCTTTTTTGTTTCTTTATTATTGCTGTTGTAACTGCAGGTTTGCTCATCTCTAAGGTGTTTGGAGTACATTATAGACATCATTAAATTTATGGCCCTTGTGTTTGGGGAAAAGAAAGAAGTGGCCATACTGCTTACAGCTTTCTATCAACACCTGAGCATCTCAAAGATTAAAAGATAAGCTTAAGACATTTTTGCAGTTCTCTTCTAAGTACACTTAGTTCAGTATAAAATTCTGTCTCATTTCCTATCACTGGCATTTGATGTTTGTCTCAGTTATTTATCAAGCATCAAGCTTTAGATATTTTGCCAGTAATAAAATGAGGGTTTTAGTATGGATAGACTGATATGAATTTAGACAAACTGCCTCTTTCTTTCTCTTTGGTTTGTACTATTGAAAAGAGTTGGTGAGTGTGAGGCACCCAAATGTTTTTGAAATCCCATGAAATTTGCGACACTGTCTGAACAAATACTCAGAAACTATGACAATTATGTAAAAAGAGAAACCTGAAAGGGTCTCTGCAGTCTTAAATTTAGCCTTTAGATTCTCCTAAAGAACTTCCAACTGTGCAATTGCAAAAATATTAGGCAACATCATGTTTTTATCTTATTCAGCAAGTGCATTAAGGTATCTTAGTTGTACTCCATGTTTATAGAACGATGACTGCATTTCCTTCTAGTCATTTCATGCACCAATAGCAGGAAAATATTAAAGAAGCCAAAGAAACATGTATTTTTTTCTTCTTTCTGTAGCTGTAGAGGCAAGTCTGCCGAGAGCCTGGGTTGCACTGCCTTCCTTATAGCTGAGGGTAGTTATGCAGGAAAAGTAAAGTATATTCACATCTGTTAATTTGATTTGTCTTTCTCTTCTGAGGCAAGAGAAGGGCTGTTTGCCACCTTTGCTTCATGAGCACAGGCTGGGATCTGTGGGAAAGCCTGGCAAAGCTCTTACTGCTTTGTGTAGCAAAAGGAGATTTTACCTGCAGACTTGAGGACGGTGATTCTGGAATGAGTTTTTGCAGAAAGGTGTCCTGTCCCTACGTCTGCACTGAACGGCTTCGTTGGACAAGGGACTCTCTGGAACCAAAGGTTGTGACCTTCCTCTCAAACACACTCAGAAGCAATATTGAGAGGCCAACAGCTGAACTCTGAATATTTTCCCAGCCTTTATTCACAGCTCAGCAGTCCTTCTATGTTGTCAGGCTCTCCAAAGCAATTTTTAAAGCTGATCCTTTTGAAAGTATCTGTGAATACCTGCCCAGTGTTTCCTTAGTCAGAGCTGCTGGGGACTTCTTTCTATTCCATTAACAACCAGAAAATTGTGGAGTTTTTTATTGTTGTTGTTGTCATTTGTGGTTTGTATTTTTTTAATTAAATGTTGCTGCAGTGGCATTTCATGTGTGCAATCCTTCAAAGGGTACAAAGCTGGAGAAATGGCAAATGATGAGCCAGCCTCCCTGTTGTCAAACGAGAGCACAGCCTTACAATGTGAGCCTGGTGCTGTTTCCTTTCCTGTCTCCATTGATTTGTGAATCCATACTCATCAGAAAGTGTGATTTTGTTCTTGTTTCTCACACTTCCCCTGAGCTAACTGTGACTGTTATTGTGTTTTGGATTTGGTTTCAGGTTCCAACTGAGATTTTATATCTTTGATGCAGAGTGTGAATTTAAAAAAGAAAAAAAAAAAGAAGAAGGAAAAAGGTGGTTTTTTATGTCTGTCAGTCTTCTTGCAGTTTGAGGTTGCTTTCTAGCCTGGTCTACACACATGACTTTTCTTCCTGATTTATGTCTTTTAACCCCTGAGTAACCATTGCAACTGTACACTGCATTTCATGAGCATGGATTGAAAGGTGAGTGTGTAGGAGAGTTCATCTGCTCTGTAGCCAAGCCCATGGAACAGCTCTTCCCTCACTGGACTGCATGCTGGGTTGTACCTTGGTTCACCACACCATAATACATCTTTTTGCTTACAGAAAATAGAGCAATGAGGGAGAGATGGATGAAAGCTGAAATTCAGGAACAGGATTTTTGGGATTGTTTCCCACAGACTTCCTCTGCTTGATGCCTCTATTTCTCTACGACTATGAAAAATATTGTAGAAAAAGTGAAACTCAGGTAAGTGCCAGGCTTAAATCTCCCTCAGACATGGAATTTTGGGTGGTGAGCTGTTATGGGGGAAATGAAGGGTTGTACAGAATGGGGAATGATCTGATATGGGCCTTTAGGAAAACTTTAAGGTTTATCTTTATCAGTAAAGAAATTATATTTATACACTGTATTCTACCTGGAAATCCTAGGCTCAATTCAGATCTCTAAGTATGGGATGTAAAGAAGCCAGAAATTCTGGTCTGGTTTCAAGCTGACACAGTATCTTCACTATTCCAGCTCCCTTTAGTCTAAAATTGAAATAATCTATCTTCTAAGAGACAGCATGCTGATGATTTGTTTCATATCTCACTCTAAAAATGACATATTATTATGAATCCATCCCTTCTTGCAGCGAGTGTATGATGATAAGGAATCACTGTACCTTTAAAGTGAAAGCAAAACGTGAAATAACAGTTGCTCCTTTGGCATTGATGAGTTAACCAGGATTTTATTTTCTTTTTTTTTTTTTTTTGTATCCCAGGCTATCCAGACTGAATAACTCAAAATAAATTGCTAACATTACATTTTTCTGAGGTTTCTTGTTACAGAACTCATTTGAAAGGTTAATTGTCAAACTTTAGTTTGGGACTATATAAGGTACTTCAAAACTCCATAACTTTAGTGAAATATTAGCATAAATATGGTGGGTGATAAAAGGAGTTGTTTTTCATGGCTTTTTTTTTTAAGTTTGAGCTCATATCATTATTTATGATTGAGTAAATAGGTTTTTATTCCAGGGTACTAACAGCACTATAAATACTCATTTTAAGGCTTACGGATCTCACCTGACTCCCACTAAAGTAGATGGAAAGGTATATCTTGATATACATGTTCTAGGATGACTGTAATTCACCTTTCCTTGGTTGTTTAGGGCAGTATTTTCAAAACTCTCACAAAAGCATTAAATATAAAAACAGACGGTGTTTAAACAAATGCTTGTGTTCTCCTCCCCTCTGGCGAAGTGATTGAGGAATTGTGCAAATTACGCTGATTGTCGCCTGCCCTGCCCCATCTATCAGGACTTATAAGACAGATCTTTTTTTATAAAGTCCTTGGAAATCTACTGAGGGAAAAGTGCTATGGAACAGTTAGATAGAAGAAATATTGCTGTTCCTATTTGTTTTCATTTTTCTCTAACATTGTGTGCAGACTCTTCCAAGCACAAGAACTAGACTGAACAAAGCCCCCTTCCGAATTCCATCTTGTATTGACTGCAACACAAATGTTTTTAAAAGTAAGGATAATAAGGGGCTCTGACTCTGAAAATGCCCTGGAACAGATTGCTTAGAAAGGCTGTGAATGTTCCATCATTGAGCATTTTGGAGAAAAGGGCAGAGAAACATCCATCAGGAAAGATAACTCTTTTTTAGGAAGGGGAACCAGAACACAGAGAAAGCCGAGTTCCTTCCTAAAGGGGGATCATTTTTTAAAAATTGATTCCAAACTTAGCTTGAGGCAAAATAACAGCAGGTTAATAGCCAGGGCCATGCTTTTCTTCAAATTCATGTTATTCTTGGTGGTACCAATTCCAAAATTTGGGAAATATTTGATGGCAGAGTTCCTGTGGAATAACAGAGCATTGCAAAGGGTGACTGCATAGTCTATTCCTAATAGCACCGGGCAGGATCATCAGTCACTGTCCAGGGTGTCTGCTCTAGTGCTGCTCACCAGGTAGAAGGCAATTACAGAGGATACAGAGAGGAACCCATCAGGGAAAGTCACTCCTCTCCCTTGCCAGGTTCTTTTATTAGGCTTTGCAGAAGACAGGCTGTGTGTCTCTGAACCCCAGAGATGCACAACGCTGAATGTCCAGCAAACAGGAATATCTGGGCACCTACAGCGCTGCCAATTCCTCCAATCACACAGCTGGGTCTGGATGGAGCTTCAGTTCCTCCTTTTTCTCATGTTGTATCCAGCACAGCCAAGTTACCATTGGCACAGGCCTTAGCTGTGGCAGAGGAAGACCAGGTGCAGTTGGGTTCCCTGACAGAGAAGTCAGCCTTAATTTGGTCATTCCTTCTTGTTGGGAGTTGCAAAAATTTGCCTGCTCCTTTGCTTGGACCAGACTGTAGGGTGCCTTAGATAATATCTAAAATCAATTAAGAATGTTCATATATATATATATATACACACACACACATATGTGTATATATGTGTGTATGCATGTATATATGAATATATATTATATATGCATGTCTACATATAAACCACAGAACTATATTAGTGTGTGTATATATGTATACACTATGTATACCTAGTGAAGCCACAGTAAAGAGATGCCTAAGCCAAGTAAGTAATAAATTAAGTTTATGTTAGTTTTGGACAGTGCTTTCCTGGCAGGATATGTCCTATAGATCATTCTGTCACTGGACTGTGGTCTGGAGTTGGCTGCATCTCTGAAAAAGTCCTCTGTAGAATATTGTCTTCTGCAGATAAAAGTTGAGTGGCTATTTCTGTAAAGGAATTTTGTCTCTCTGAGTACAGTTTCAGGACGCAGCTGCATTTACGTGAACCTTGTTATACCATTTCTTAGATCATACCAGAGAGACTTATGACCTTCATAAAGCCAAGAAGGACAAACATTGCTGCTTTAAAAGCTTTTAGGAACTGATCATTTTTCATGCCCACTTGTCTCTGGCAGTTATAGTAAATTTGCTGTTCTCTGCATGGCTCCAAGATACACTTTCCCTTATTACAGAACCACAACAAAAAATACTGTAGTAATATATGATTCTGGCTTCAAATGCAGTTGTACTGCTTTGGTTCATTTCCATTTAACTTCGTAGTATTAGCCACATGCCAGGGGTTCCTCTGCCTCTGAAAGGTGACATCTAGAAGTCCATAGGAAAGGGGTTGTTTTTAATGTATAACTTTCTTAGATCCAGATGTCACTAGAAGTATTATTTTTGCTATAGTAGGTGCTCACCATAATCCAGAATCCTGTCTTGCTCTGCTGTGTGTATTTCCTAAGGAAAAAGTCCTTGCTAAAGACTTTTCAGTCTCAAACAATGGATGATTTCTACTGTTTTCATAATTATTATTAATGTACTAAGCAGCAGAGTGATTCCCAACCTTAGAATTTATTAAACCAGAAGTGAATTGAGAAACAGAAAACATTACTGCCACAGAAAACAGGAATCCAAAGGATTTACCTGGACCTGCTGTGCTGCGTGCTATACAAACAGAAGCAGTGCTCTTCCTCTGACACCAAATATTAATTAAATGTAAGACAAGATAAAATAGGTGCAGACTCGGTGGAAACAAAGGGAGAATCATGATAAACTCTCCTGAAAGTTCAACCTCAAGGGTAGCTGAGTCTGGCTTGATCTTTCTTATCAGTGCTGTGATATAAATAATTGACACTTTGCTAGAAAGTGTCCTTCAGGTAGAAATATACAGTCAATTAAACTGTCCTCAGCACTGCTATTCTTTTTTTTTTTCAAGTAGTTTCCAAAACCAGTATTTATGCTACCTTTTTTATTAAAACCAAGGGAGAATTCACCAGGCAAAAAAGTGCAAACTTAACTGTGCAATAATTCCCAGATGTTCTGAGATGATTTGGCATGTTTCAGTCTGTTCATGTAGCATTGGAATATGTTTTTTTTTTCCCAGATGGCACTTGCAAGGGTTTTTGGCATCAAGTCTGTAAGGCGATGTGCCCAGATTTCCAAAAAAACGGCTCAATTTCTTAATAGAGCTTATTAGCTCAAAATGGAGATCGGAAACAGACAGAATATTGTCCTGTGGGGATTTTCACAGATCTTGGTCAAAGGCAGTAATATTTATTTTTATTGATGTTAACCTATTAGACAACTTAAAAATATCCTCTCTCCGGAACATAATTCTGTAGAGCACTTAAAAATCCCTAATTAACAAAGGAACAGAAAGCAGGTCATTTTCTCTTAATTTTGATAGCAATTATTCTTAAAGTTTTTCTAACCCAGATATATCAACATTAGGAAATAGTACAATATGCTAGCAGAGAAACAGGAAAAAAATGTAAATAGCTTGCCTTTTTTTTTTTTTTTTTCAAGGAGAAAAAAGGAAACAATTCACAAGAAAAACAGGAAAAACTCAAATTATTTAGGAGACCCCTCTTAGTATAATAGACGGGAGGTCACGGCCTTATGGAGCAAACCTGGGAATGTTGGTAGTGAGGGACCTGCCCACGGTGGTGAGTTCCCAAGCTGATCAAAGTCCAAAAGGTCAATGCACCCGCTGGAGAGGCATCACTGCAAGAGATTCTTGCCAGCCAAAGATGTAGAAGAACTGGCTCAGGCAGTGGAAGTCAAGATCTAGGGAATTTGCAAGACCTAGCGAGAGAGAAAAAAAAAAGTAAAGCAGAAAAAAATGTTAAACAAAACAAACAGCCTCAAATGTGTAGGCACTTTTATTTCAGAAACAAAAGCTGAACTCTTCTATGAACTGAGATGTTACAAATAGGGCAAGAGTCACAAAGAATTATTGAGAGCTGGTAATACTGCAGGTTTTTGGAGTTAAAGGAAATGAGACCTGTGCCATGTGAACCATCCCTGAAAGCTCATTGTCACCGACACTGAATATACTTTACTTCACCAGGGAGGAGAAAATATTTTTGGTTTTTGTTTGGTTTTTTCCACAGACCTATTCTGTAGTTCAATAATGATGATTCACAATGTGGTATCAAACATTAATGTTCTTTACAACATCTGGAAAATACTGACTGGAAAATTAAGAGGAGATTAATGTTCCTTCTGATATTTTTATCTTCTTCACGCCTCATCATCATGCCCACTGTACCATGAGATCAACAAGATTAGATATCTTTGAAATATGCTCACCAGCACAATGTGATATTCAGTCTGAGGTAAGACGATAAGAGCAACTGACCTGCAAGATTAAGGTGACAAATTAGACATACAACAGGACATCTTTGTTCTAAAGAAGTGAGCTATGAATCCATGATGCATAGTTGTGTTGACTTCTCCTCAGCTGAACTATAATTCATAAAAACTATAGACAGTGTTTTGTTTCTGATTGTTCATGGTTCAAGTGACAATGGATAATGCTGGTCAACACAGAAGGTTGGGGGAAAGAAATAAAGAACTTTGAGTAAGTAAAATTAAAATAATTAATAAATATTGCATCTGTAAATTGCATAATATAAAAATAGACTATATATAATATAAATGTAATATATGCTTGATATATATTAGATTTACAGATGCCTATTCAATAGATTTATGCATATAAAATATATAATCTATGCAAAGCAGAATATTTGCAAATAGATGTATATATATGTATATATACATATATACATATGCACATAGATAGATACAGATGTAGATATGGATATAAAATGTATGTGAAAATCAAAATAACCCATTGTCCATCTTCCTTGAGAAATAGCTCAAGAAGTAATTGGCTCAAAATGCAGCTTGATAGGTTGGGCCTTAGGAAAAATCCTAACAACTACACTGATGGATCATATGGAACAAAATAGTTTATGTTGCCAAAAACGAGCATGAGCATCTGCTAGCCATGATATAGCTACATTTTATCCTTAAGATTGCCTTTCAGCATCCTGCCAGCCTTACGATACTGTATCCTTCCAGACTTTTAAACCCTGAACATCAGTAATGTGTTTAACTGAACTAGTGCAGCATTGGAAGGACAAATTGCTTCTTAGGATTTATGTATTAAATATTTAAAGGGGCTATCTAATGAAGAACATGCTCTTCTGCCCAGCAGAGTGTGAGTCATTGTAGGATTTATCCGTATGATATAAAAGACCACAAAAGCTTATGTGACAGTGCATTATGAAAATGAAATTAAAGTTGAAAATGGTCATCACTTCTGAGACAAAAGTGGGGGCAGGAAAATGCCAAATAGCCAAGTATATTTGTGCTAGTAATTAAATGTTCCACACAACCTAAGTTTTAATATGACAATGGGAAAAAAACTAAGAAATTTTCTTCTTCCTGTCAATTACTTGCTGTTTAATGCTCAGAATTTTTGTTATGCAAGCACATAGAGGGTAACAAATGCATCTTTTTTATGACAGTCTCCAAGATTTGTGAAGGAATATTGCAGGACATTCAGGATCAGATCAAAAGGAAGTAGATTGGAAAGGGCATCACTAAATAAATGCATTCTAAAATAAATGTTGTGTAATTCAATCACCAGAATGTATGAACAGAGTAAGCTCCAAAGTGAAAGACAGTGACCAAAGAAATTAGTGGAGCCAAGTTGCTAAGCAGAGATAAAATAGGGGTCTAATTGGTTTTATACATCTCAATTGAGGTACTTATTCATGTGCAAAAAACTCACAACATTAAAAATAATTTGATTTAGCAATTGTTTTCATGGAAAGCATTTGGTATGAAGCTCCTCTATCAATGTAATATAATGACAGCAGAAGAGAAGATATTTCCAATTAAACACTTGAAAGCTTCATATCCATAAATTAGTTGGTAGGCAATAGAGTTTGTATGAACTGTGACTCTGAATGGGAAAATATGTTTTCTTCAGAAAAATCATGCAATTGAATGGCATAAACATGATCTGCAAACTCTGAAAGGTCAGAAGTTATCTTTGTAGTTAAATGGAGATTATGCTTTCTAATATGTTTAGCTGCTGTCTTCTACTGGAGGGTATCAAAGTAGCTTCAAATATTTGGCTGCCCACATGACTCAGGGAAGCAACAGAAGTATCATAATCACAGAATATGCTGAGTTGAAAGGGATCCAAAAGCATCACTGAGTCCAACTCCTGGCCCTGCATGCCCGTCCCTCATTAACCACCCCTTTGGAAATACTTTTTATCAGTTCAAATTAGTTTGGACTGCCATTACCCTGAACTTTACAACCTCAGGCAGATAAAATAAATAAGATAGTAGCTAGATTATCCAGTGTCATGCCCTAGTTTTTTCTCCTATTTCATTCTTACCTAATTCTTACTGCTCAGTGAGACAAGAGGGGCGAGAGCAATATATTTAATAGCTGACATATTCCGGCTGGTGATGGCTGGGAGCTTCAGACCTGTTCAACTCAAGATGGAATTAAATCCGGATGTTTTACCTGGTGGGGTCTTTAGCTACTGGAGTTTTCAAGGTGACCTCTGCTCTCTTGCTTGAGGAGTCTCAGCTGGTCAACCTGCTCCTTCAAAAATTTGCAAGGACCAAGAGCACTGGTTCCAGCAATTTTGACCCCATTGACAAGGTCCATTTCTGATGGAGGAACATGCCCAAATGAGTAACCCCAGACACTCAGCGTTTAGGGCAGGTTTCCCAAGGAATTAAAACTCCAGCTTTGGGCTGTATGCTTCCAACCTGGCTGCTTTTATAAATAAAAAATTCTTTATACACATAAAGAATGCTGTATAAAGAATACATGACCCCTGTATTTGTTGGGGCTTTGTGAAGAATGACACTTAAAAATACACAAAATT
This sequence comes from Pardalotus punctatus, assembly GCA_013400915.1. Taxonomy (NCBI): domain Eukaryota; kingdom Metazoa; phylum Chordata; class Aves; order Passeriformes; family Pardalotidae; genus Pardalotus; species Pardalotus punctatus. Next base: position 1,063,953 of record VZTX01013222.1, read on the forward strand.
TAGCCAGATTGCTGAGAAAATGGCCATGCTTAAAGCAGTAGCTCAGTAATGCGTTTGGTAAATCAGTCTAAGATTAAATCAGACACTGACCTTCTGTAATCTTAGAAGGAAACAAGAGACTTATGGGCACTGCTCCTTGCTGCAGTTTAATGAAACATGCATAATTCAATGAAGAGAAAAGAAAATAACCTTCTGGTTGAAAAACATGTTTTCAAGATATGTTATATATATTAAAACATCACCAAATTAATTTTGAGTTTTGAAATACTAAGCTTTAATTAAAATTGTATTTCTGTAAATGAAAGGTTGCAATAGTTCAGATAAAAAATGTAGAAGGTTTTTTTTCTAAATGAAAATTAAGCCTGTTTCACACCCTGTTAACAAAGTTTTGAAGCATGTAATTTTGTTTCTCAAAACAAGGTTTTGTGCTTTAACTGACATAATGGTCCTTCATTGTTCTGAACACTCATGTAATAATTTTTATCTCCTACATAATTTTTGTCAAACTTAATGCCCTAAAGTCCATTAGTAAGGAAAAAGAGTGGAGAAACCTTTCCGACAGATCTATGTAATGAATGCTGAATGACAGCAGCTCAGGAAAACAAAGTATTTCTTGTTTTTTAATGAAAGTCAGGGTCATGAAATTGCTAGCTTTGCTAAAGAGGGTTGTCATTTAGTACTCAGCCTAGACAAAAAGGATATCAATGTGAAAGTTTTGTGATTGAGGTGAAGACATGGACTGATTCACCACACCTCACTTTGGATTCTGAATAGCAGAGATTTTTCCCCAAATGAAGAGAATAAGTATTTTTGTGAAATGAAAAGACACTTACTCAGTTCTTTCCCTACTAGGAAATACCCAGGTTTGGTGACTGAACTGCTTCCCTAGGCAGCCTGTTCCGAAGCTTGAAAACCCTTTCAGTGAAGAAATGTTCCCCAATATTCCATCTAAATCTCCCCTGCTGCAACTTGAGGCTGTTTCCCCTTGTCCTATTGCTTGTTAGTGGGGAGAAGTGACCAACCCCTACCTGGCCACAATCTCCTTTCATGTGGTTGTAGAGAGTGATAAGGTTTCCCTTGAGCCTCCTTTTCTCCCAGCTACACACCCCCAGCTCCCTCAGCAGCTCCTCTCAGAACCTGTGCTCCAGACCCTTCACCAGCTCTGCTGCCCTTTGTCCCTCTTCAGGAGTGGAGATGAAGCCAAGGAGCAGAGAAACCATCTTCTCTGGTTAAGCATTGCAAACTTGTTCTGGGGAAGCCTAAGGGAGGGAATGTATGGCAACCAGGACAGAAAACTGCGAGCATAATCCTTGGGAAAGGTTGTCAAACCCCATGGCACAACTGGTGATTGTGCTTTCCATCAGGTAGTGTTTGAGGAAGGTGTAGCATCCTGGTTGGAATCAGTTATCAAAGATCATAAGCAGTTTAAAATTAATTATTTTTAATTGCTTTTATTACGTGTTCCTTATCAAAGGCAGCAAAGGGCAGAGACTGTCCCAAAACTTGGAAGTCAGTGCAGGAATTTCAACTTTCTGTTGGTTACCTTTGATCCTTCCCTCTGACTTCTGGGCTTCATACCAGAGAAGCAATCAGCAGAAAACCAGCTAATCTGACCACAGAAAGAAATTTCCAGCAACAAGGGACTGTGACCTCCTTTGGGAGTCTGTTCCCTTTGCTTGAGTTAACACAGTACAGTCAATTTTTCTGCTCACGTTTCACACAGAAGGCTATTTCCCAGCTGGTAGAAGTAGATACTTAGCTGCTTTTAAAACTTGGGGAGTTCTGTAATTGAAACACTAAGTTATTCTGTGCACAAAAAACCTCAATCAGTGGCTGCTTACACAACATATGCCAAACTTTGGAGTTTACGGTATTTTCTTTTTTTTTTCTGTTGAAAACTTTACCAAAAACTGAATTTTTCTTCAAGAAGAGAAAAATCCCACCTTTTTCGCCTAGTTTGATAGTTCTAGAGGTTTTTTTTTCCATGATCATGTTGAAATGACATGCTTTGGTCTATTGCTTAAAATGAACAGATATTATGTTGAATGCATTCAACAGGATCAGACTTATTTTGAACCGCAAGAATGTTTTATAAGATCTGGAGTTAATACTAAACATGTTGTTTAACAGATGGTAACAGCTAGAGAAGTTTACAGCTGAGTGTTGTCCTGGTGTATTGAACTGGGTACTACTTTTAAAAACTTCTCTTGAAATACAAAATAGTGTTAACAGCTGTTTACATATCTGTATGTTTGTATCTTCCTCTGTATGTTCTCATGATCTCTGAAGCTGGCTAAGAAATAATTAGATAATGTCTTTAGAAAGTGTGTCTCACTTTAAAAGTTTCCAAGATATTGAAACAAATGAGCCACTTATAAAACATAATGCATTCTAAAGCCATTGACTTTTTAATATATCATATCAAATAATTTATAATCTTTCTTGAGGGTATATGTTAATTTTCTTACAAGAACTAGAGCCCAGCATCTTAAAGGTACTTTACTTTCTAATTCCCAGGGAAATCAGTGTGGATTAGGGACTTAAATTGGCATTAGACTTTTAAATAATTTTGAGAATCTGGATATAGTCTCTTAACCACAATGGCATTTAGAGCAATTAAGAAAAATAATACTCGAATTAAAAGTATAAAGTAGTTTTCATTATTGACTGAAACATCTCTGTCAATACACCTACAGCAGTCCCCCAAATCTGGGAGCGTTCAGCTGTTTATTGAAATTGTTGTATGCGACAGGCAATGGGATTAAGCCTTGGCCAACACCTGGATAGAGGAAATCTTTCAGTTTCTCTCGGCTGGCTCCTGAGGGATCCAGTGAATGTCACCAAATGCTGCCTGGCCACAGACCTTAGCACTGTGTCTTGTCCACGTTGACAACTAGATTAGGTCACTTGTCCTGATCCCACGACAGGCCATCTATTTTTCTCATCTTTCCATATCCTCATTTACATGCTGCATTCCATTTTGGTTTTGTGTTGTTTTCTTGACATTTGAAATGTTTACTGTACGTTATCAAGTGATCGCTTTCTTCTGCCCCAAAGGAGGCTGCATTCATCTCTGTGGTGGCTGAAATCACCCCCGGGCAACATTTGTGCCCATAAAATGCTCATGGGCACTTGGATGAAGGTGATGGATATGGTCTACAGGGAAGATAGTATTTCCCTCCTGCCTGGCCGACACAGGCGGCTGAATTATGTCAAATGGTGTAAGTATACATATATACACACAGATATATTTACATAGCTTTATATAGTTTGTAATAGCACTGCATTCTCACCAGGCCACTGTAAGTTTTTCCATTTCTGCAAACTTGGTACAACACAGCATTCCCATGCATTTGCTTTAGCAATCACTTTCTTTTTTATCCAGCAACTGTCCTTTCAATTAGCTGCTGCTAATTAAAAAAAAAAACCTAACAAATACCCAGACTGTTCTGAAAACTGGTGATAGTCTATGTATTAAATGAATGAGGACAAGTAGAAGTTAAGCTCATTAAGGCTTACAGGGGTTAACGAGCAGGAACATTAGTTGAGAATTGCTTAGAATTTTAAAGAGGGACTTCATTGGCATGTGAGCTAGCACAGAAGCTGGATCTGGAAAGGTGTATGGGGACATGAGCAAAATATCACAAGTGAGGGCAAGGAGTTACAGACATCAGTTACTCCAGAGTTACTTTTATGGAATGGCCAGCATGTTGTGAAAACATAGGGTAGGTTTTCCTCTGATGAAAGAAGGGTGAATGGCATTAATTGTGTCCTGTGATGGCTGAGAGCTGTGAAATTTGGATAGAATACTTTTGCATGGAGGCCAAGCACAACAGGGCTGGTAGTTCAGCTAGTCATGACCATTTGTGTCCGTCAGAAAAGTCAGCAAGCCAAGGCTTTTGGGGAAGAGTGTGGCCACTCAGTTTAGGAAGACTGTTGAGAGCTGAAGCGTGTCCAGAGAAGGGCAAGAAATGTGGATGATAAGGGGTAATATGAGGGTGATTGGGAAGAGCAAAACCAAATCTAGGTAGAAGTATTGGTGAAAATGGTAATTAGACAAAAGCAAAATGAGCCAAACCAGGCCGAACAGCAGCAAAGATTTTTTTTTTTTTTTAATAGAAGAGATAACTAGAAAAGGCTGCATTCCTCATATACACAGAGGATTTAATCTTGAATTAGGCCTTTGCAAAAGGTGTTTGCTATTGGCATCCTCTCTGAGAAGTGGCTGGTGGTTTTAAGGTTCTCTGTGAGAGGGGGCTTGGCTGGTTTTAGATAAAGAAATGGGCTTGCTTTGCATAAAAGTCCTAAACCACTTGTATTAAACACTTGAACTCAGATCTCAGGGGAAGCAATGACATTTACCTCAGGTGTTGACCATTCTTTAAGCGTGTTTGACCACTGCCTGGTACAAATTCTCCTAGGGGTAGAGTGCATTGATTATTCTAGAGGAAGTTTCCTCTAGTAGTCAGCTGAGAAAGAAAACAAATCCCCAATGACTTGCAAAGGTCTTGGCTTCTTCCTGATATTTTTAGGTAAGCTGAAGTATGAGGTCTCTGAGGCTCAACAGTTTCATGCTGGCTTCCCTGAGACCCAGAATCATGCATTACAAAACACTTAAACAGGACTAGCTCTTTTAATCTTATCTGACCTTTGCTGCACAGATGTGTTTTTGTAATCCTTCATTGGTGATAATAACTTGTCTGCACTACATTTCTATGGGGGGAAAGCATTAATAATAATTAAAAGAGTGAAAGTATCCACTGAGTTCTCAGCAGACTGGTTGCATTTGAGATGATCCTTTCCTCTTCCTTACGTTCTGGATTTTAGGATTGACGAGTAAACAGAAGTAAATTAACCTCCCTCTAACTCTTTTGTGTGCATCTTATTAACCTCCAGTATGGAAAGAAATGTGTCTTAACAAAGATGCAGATTATCAATATTGAAAGGTCATTTTCATTATAATTAATATATGGGAGCATAACTGGCATACTGAGGGATGCTGTGGCAGCTAATTTTGTTTGGGGCCTAGGGAACAGAAAGCAGCCAGTATGAGTAGCACAAAAATACCACAGGAAATTCCTTTGAAACGGTGACTTATTATATTGAATTGCAATACAAGATTAGGGCCTCTAAAAGTGGCACCATCTTTGTACCATATAACACCATTCTTCTGCCCCCAGTACAAGGATCAAGATGGGACAGCCAGGAAATTCTTTACAAAGGCCAACCCAAATGCCAGAAAATCTAATCTGTCTGCAGAAAGACACCACACTTCTGATAAGCCTGGGCCATGACCCAGTCTGTCTTGAATCCTAAACTGGACAGTTTGTCAGCTGCAGGCCAACCCTCCTCTGGCTCGTGGTGTAAGGGAGGATTAGCATTCATTTCAAGGGGCTAAAGGGCACATTGCTAGATTATGGCTGCTATTTTTTTTTTTTTTATTTTTTTTCTAATTTTTCTATCGGCTTTGGGCAGGGTGCTGCAGAGGTCTGCTGCTAAACCTTCAGTGGTGACTTGCACTGAGGTCTGTTTCCTTGATGGGGAGATTGGTTCCTGAGTCTGTTATTCGAGGCACTTTTTCCTGATTTCTGATTTATTCTTTTCCTTCATGGGAAATTACATCAATTTGTTACAGATCAGGACCATTACAAGTGAGAAAATCCTCTTTTGAGATTTGTACGGACTGTTTTGCAGATATTTGACTTCTCGAGTAGGGGAAGGTTTCTGCATAGAAAGCTCACCAAAACTGGGGGGATTGTAACCAAGAATGTAGTGACATGTTTATTTCAAGCCCTAATTTCTTTAACATGATTTGAAAACCACCCATCTTTTTGTTAAGGGTCTGGCTTGCTGTTTGAGAATATGCAAAGGAATATTCAAACCAGATTTTGTAGACAATACCTGTAGATATTTTCCCTACTGGGCAGGGAGTTATGCCTTTATATTTTAAACTACTTCCATGTCTATTTTAACTGAGGGGACACAGAAGTGTGTAATATTTTTGTCCTCTGCAGAAACCAGACTCCTGATTAATATGTGGGTGTATGAAACATTGTGAATGTTGCCCACCTACTAAGGACCATTATGAACCGGCAGTGGTGGTCAGCACCACAAACCCATTCCCTATGGGTCAGTCCTATCAGGTAAGAACAGTTGATCTTCAGGAATCCAGAATGCATTACCATAATGATTCTAAGGCACCTGCCACTGAGGCTCTGAATACTTTAGTAGATGCTCTGAGCTGCTTCAGGGTATGAAAGCCTCCAGGTGAGAGAGCTGGGATGATATCTTCAAAGAACTTCTTCAGAACTGAGAATATTCAAAGTTCCCTTGAAGATATTTTTAAGTCCACACTCTTCTTAGTAAGTAGCTACCCTTTGCTTTGGTATGAAATATTTTAGCAAATTTGCTTGAAATGCAATGGAGTTTTGACAGAAAAAAAAAAAAAGATTGTTTTTTGAAACTAACTATGCAAAGGGAGGGAATATGATTAGGAAAGAAAAAAATGAAGAATAAACAGTGCTTAGTAAAACTGAAATTTTTAAAAAAAATTATTTTTGCCAATGAAAATGATAGAGACAGTCAGCTAACAAAGATGCTTTGCTCCCTGTCTGTGTACAGAAAAATACAATGTTTAGAGAACTTTTGTAGAAAATCATCTTGAAAGCTCTGGGACTTTAGTCATATGATCTAGGAGATCTGCATTTACTGAATATGTTCTTTCAAGACTTTTCCTTACATGGGGTAAAAAATCGAAGCTGGAAGCTCCACAAGAATGAATGAGGTCCAGTTTTGCACGGCTTTGGATGTTCTGCTTGAATTATCAGCTCTCACCTATTGAAATCCAGGCTGAAGCTTTTCCCGGAGATGGTTCTAGCGGCTGTCTTTCCCGGGCGGCAGAGCAGGAGCTCTTTTCCAGTCTTACACGTCTCTGTGCTTTCTCGAAACTCGCAGGGACGCAAAACACCCGGAACGATACTCTCGTGCTTGGGAGCGTTTCCCAGGTGGAATGCCAGTAGATGGCGCTTGGGAATGTGCAATGTCCACCGGTGGGAAAGGTGATTTATGTCTGCCACCATCGATAAAGGATAACACCTGAGACATGACTATCTTAAAGTAAAACCACAGTAACGTGATGACCTGTAATTTCTCACAATAGAGAGAAAGGCACATTTTTTTTTCTTGGCAATACACCCTGGAAATATTTGACTCGTATTATTTCCCTCCCAACACAGAGATCGGCTGTATGGCTGCTGGATGGTCGGCAGTGTTTGTCTCTGGGGTTCAGAAACCTTACAGGAAGATTCACGTGGACAATGAGAGCTCCCCTGAAGCTGCCCCTCCTCGCCGTGGTGTTTCCTCCCCTTCGGCCAAGGCTTCCCCGCCGGCTTCTGCAGGAAAGCTCTGCACAGGAAGGCAGGCGGTCTTTAGACAGTGGCAACAGCAAAAGAGCATTAAAGTAGGACTATTGATGGTCGTGGGAATCAATTCGTAAGCAGCTGTACCTCCTGTGCTTCGAAGGGGTCCCAGTTATCCTGCAAGGACACACGTGGGGTGACACCGTGCTGCCTGCCGGGGAAGTGCCTGCTGCAGGAAGAGGATGTGTTTTCTACTTCTCTGTGTTGCTTACTTTAAGGGAAAGGTAGTAAAAGTCTGCTGCCCTCGATGACCTAGTCCCCACACTTTCTCCAAAACTCTGCCACCAATGCTGTAGTGCTGAAAAGCTTTTAAATTAGCTTGGATTTTTTTTTTTTTCATGCTATTTCTGCACTGTAGAGGTCTAGTAAGTTAAATGTCCCATAGCCAGCTGCTCCATTACACAACAAAGGCTAGGCATTTATTGTGGCTGAACAAATAGCAAAAGAGGAGAAAAATGTCAGGTGTGGGGGTGTGCGTGGAATTTATGTAATTTTTCATAGATATGACTTACCATTTTCCTAGCAACTTTACCACAAGGGACCTCAGAGCTGTAGATGGAGGCAAACAGCTTTGCTTTAATATGAGAGAGAAATTCCACTAGCACTTTGCCAGAGTAATGGGCAAAATTATGCAGCTTTGTCCCCTGAAAAGGCTGGCATTGCACAGGGCCTTTTTATCCCAAATGAGCAGCTGAATAATATTTTTGACAACTTGTTGTGAAGAAAATGCACAGTGTTTTTGAGAAGGGGTTTGTTTTTCTTTTACATAGTTGCAAACAATTTCACCTTTACTCCATTGCTGCATAATATACATCTGAGCACCCCTTTCTAACCTTATTAATATGGCATATTTCATACTGTGTAGAAGATTTTGAGTAACTTACTCATGGAAGTGTTGACAAAATCTTCACATTTCTGCAAATTTTATATATGCAAATGAATCACTGCTTTTCCAGTAAAACTGCATCCAGAATTATTATTATTACCCAGATTTACATTTGTTTTCTATAAACCTTTCCCTTTTAGTTGGCTTCAGAAACCCTAATCCATAAAACCTTGCAGCCAATCTTGGTGACCCAAATCTGAATTTCCATTTTATAATGGCTTAGAGTATTAGTTCAAATACATTTATATCAATGAGAATTTTCCCATGAATCAAAATCACTCAGAGGCATTTAGCGTACAAATGTACACATTTGTTTTCTCTTCCTTGAAAGAGGCAGTATTCCTACTGGTTTCACTTTGTATTGGAGCAGGCACTAAACATTTTGGCCAAGTTGCAGAGTGAGTCAGTTTTAGTGGAACAGATTTCAAAGCGTTTTATTACACTATCACTTCTTCCTACATTCATATAATTTAAATCCTGAAGAGAGATCAAATCATTCATTAACCTCCCACAATTAGCCCTAAAATATTTTCTGAGATTTGGAGCCTTCTACTTGCAGAGGTGAAAAGGTAAATAGAGAGAAAGAGGTGTGGGGGAGAAAGGGAGGGAATATCTCATTTAGGTGTAGTTGACCCTTGAGCACAGATTAAATAGATGAAGAAGAAAAATGAACAACTGCAAAAGTAAGAAAATAGAGAGAATTTGACATCTCTCTGGAGGATGAGGGTGAGAATGCATGCATGTTATGACGCTTGACAATTCTCAGAATTTGGAGCACACCTGGCTACCATTCAGCAAAACCAGAGGACTGTAGAAAACTGCAAAAGTGATAATCTTTCAAAAAACAAATCTGTGGGTAAGATAAGAAATTATCTGGGGAAATTCCTGCTGAGATATTGTGGTAATGGTTTAGAAGGCAATTCAGTAACTGTGATCCCATGGAGGCTGTGTATTAATAACAAGGGATGGTAGTTCTGGGATAAATGTCCTAGTTGGGTTAACAAACTGCGTCACCATCTATTACTTGTTAGGGAAAAATATAAGCAGCTAATTAATGCTTTGGGGACTTAGGAGGAATTAAAAACAACAATGAAAATACCCAAACCAGAGTTCTCCCTTTTCCCCGGGGAAAAGCAAATGCAGGAGGTAGAAAATGATTTATTATTTTATGTTATTTTATTTCAGCCAGAACTTTGTCAGAGGGCTACAAAGCATAACTCAGCTTTAATCAGCGTAAATTTTGAGCTTGATTCATTTCTGAGTAGCATTAAATTTCACTGGGTTTATAATCATATAAATGCAGAGCTCTCAAGGTGATCTAGTCCTTAATAGTTGCTACTGAATTTGGCCCAGACATTGCCTTAGTTAACTGTACCATAAGGATGCTAATGAGGTGAAGGGTAAGTCAGTAATTCTTTGCTAGCATAATTCCAATGAGCTATGAAGGAATTTATTATGCTGTAATTTGTTTGTTCTGAATACCATAGTCTGTAGTGCAAAATAATGAAAAGAACTTTTGGCTGGGTGGGGAAAGTTGACACATATTTAGCAGTGGAGATTATTTATACATATAAAAATAAAAAACCACCAAAATACAGACACGAACCTGAACATGAGCAATGTAAAAATAAAATTTTAAATATAGGGTCTATCAAAAAGCAGTTTTCAAGTACTTTTAATGGAGATAAGCAGTAAAAATATAAGGATACTGAAAGAGAGGACATGGACTGTTTGACAATTCTGGGTAATGATAGGAAAGCTGCTGGAACAATAGAAATGGGAAAAGAAAGGTCCCTTCTGACTCACTCCGAAGACAGTTTTGACCTATTGACGTAACTTAAAAAATTCCTGCTGATCTTCCAGGGAACTAGGGACTTTGACTCACGTACTGATGAACTGTTTAAAGGCTCCTGAGCAGCGATGGGGTGGAGTGGGAAGGCAGGGGACAGTTTTGAGTTGAAATATCAGTGTCCTGACGTCCCAGATGCAAGATTTGTGAAAAGCAGTCAGCTTCACTGTTTCACCTGAATGTCAAAAGCTGCAGCTTGTATATGGTGAACGCTAACCATGAAAGACAGCTGTTCAATATTTTTTTAACTATGCTGATTATTTTTAATTCGATACCTCTTTAAACCTGAACTGCTCACCACACCCCTGAGAAATCTGCCTTCTGGCAGACCCTCTTTGAAATTTGTTTTTTTGCCTATAAGGTGCAGATGCTTAGCAGCAAGACTATTTTCCTTCCTTTGCAACTTTTTCCCCTGAAAATACAAAAGGAAACTTCATCCAGATTTCATGCTGTCCATGAAATCAGAGGGTTATCTGGCAGACTTGTGACTCCACTGGATTTTGTGCCCATGTGTGAAAAAAAAAGTATTTAATTAAAATGGGAAATTGTGCTGCAAAGCTCTGCATACTGATCATGTTTTGAAAGTGTGCTAAGGTGTGCTGTATTTCACCTTGCAATCTGCATGCTCTGTGTGTGTGTGTGCACATCACACATGGACACAGCTGTTGCAGCTTCACATTTTGTGTGGGGGACTCAGCTTGCAAAGCAGGATGTCCACATCTCTGGATTGAAAAGTGAGTTAAGGGTGAAATCTGGTTGAATAATTACTGGCATCTGGTGACATTTTTGGTTGCATTGCTTCTTCTGTACCTACTATTCTGGTGTTTTACATGAAGTCCTCCATCCTGTCTGCCAACCATGCCTTTTTTTTGCGTGGTGCAAATCCCATTAGAGCTGTCTTTTAAGGAAGTAAATTGAATCCCTAAATTAGGTTACTCAACATGAAGCTGAACCCCACCCTTGCCAATCAATCATGGTAGATTTCAACCTCACATTCGCATAATTTTTCAAGTAGAGGACACTGTCTCACCTTAGAAAGGCATCGATTTCTATTTAATCATTAGGATTCTGCTCCTGTCTTTCTTATCTAAGCTCAGTGAGCATTAGCACTGTTACCTTCTCGATACACATAAGTCCTTTCTAGTCCTGACCATCCTTATGGGTCTACAAATGCTGTAGGTTTGTGTTTGTACTCTCAGTCAGGTATTCTGAGTGAGACAGTAGCAGACAGACTGCATGAGAACAAGACTCAAAACATATGTGAGATGATTTTCTAGCTGTGAAAGCTGTTTTTCTGTTTGTTTTTTTTATTTTTTTTAAAATTATGCATAGTGTTAAACCTGCAAAGTAACACCGATATGACACTACTGGTTTTGCATATTCTGCCTCAGGCTCTTTTGTGGTGCTGAGCATCCAAAAGCCCATGGAAGTGAATTATATGTTTGTGTGGTTCCTGCTCACTGATCCTGCCCAAATGGATTGAATTTGTGTAATATTGGAATTTTAAATTTAAGCTCTTCTGAACAAAGCTGGAAGTTCCTCTGCTCCAAGCTCTTGGGGCTGAATAATATTTTTAGTCTTGATTCTTGGTCTCTTTCCATAGTATTTGCAAGGCAGTTTATGTTTGAAGGCAAGGGCAAGCTTGTTGTATCTTTGTATTTTGGTGATGACAAGTTAGCTCTTCATAGTATTTCTCTAGAGACTTTCTCTTGTACTAGACTAAGAAAGAAAAAAAGAAACATTGGATAATAGAAGCTCTGGTCTGAAACCAGCAGATGTTGTAAGTGTTTTGGCATAAGATGGTGAATGTCAATAGATAAGAAAACATCATGGAGATTTGGACTCCAAAAGCCTTAAAAATATTCACAAGTCTTTTACAAAGATTTTAGCATATTATGAGAGCACTGTCAAATCAAATGCAAATTTATATCTAATTAATTCCCTACAACGGTAGCAAACCCCTCTGCTGTTAGTTTATATGAATACATTGCTAGACTAGGCCTGAAACATAATCCTTAGCCAGAAAACACACTTTGAAGATGGCTTCAGATAGTCTTTTTCATGGAGCTCCCCCTAAATGAAAAGTCTTCATAAAGCATTAAAAAAACTTTTTCAGAGACAGTTTTATAATGAAGTTGCAATTTGATTCTTCTTTGCCTTGAGATGATCGATCTTTTCCTCTGAGATCATCAGGGGTTTTTGTATTTTTAATAGCAATCTTTCATAATGGAAAGAAATATTAATTATTGTCTTTTATTCTTTAATTTAATAGCATCAACGTGTAACCTTACCAATAGGCAGCAGCCATGCTAGAGTCATGAGAGGCACAGGAAAGATAGAGGCTGAAGCAAACATAAAGGAGATGTTTTTAAAAACTCCATGATTATTATCTATTGGTCATTTTATGGCTTATTATCTCCTGTCGCTTTTAGTGGATCATAATACATTCACTAATTGTTCTCAGTATCCCCATCAAAAGAACGAATTTCAGTTTTTTCAGGCACACCCCATATTAACCCCATGTGTCACTGAGATTCAAAGCAGAGCCACTATTTCCCTTCACCTCTTTGTTCATGCAGCCAGCAGCTCAACACTTGAGCTGCAGTCCCAAATGCACGAGCCTTGTGGGTATTTTGTGCCACTCAGCAAGTGGGATTTAGGATGTTAAATACCACAGGGGATAAGAGGCAAGAATCAATGCATAACTTCTTTTGCTTTAGCAAGCTCAGGTCCTCCTGCTGCAAAGGACGGAACTTATTCCATGGAAATAGTGATCAAGGGTTATTTTCAATAGCTGAGAAGTGGAAATCTATGCCAGAGAGGGCTTACATATAAATATGTATATAGATATATCCCATATATAAGTACACACACACACACACGTAGGTATATGTATTTTATCTGGTGTGTGTGTATATATATTGGGTATGTATATATATATGGGGTGGGTGGGTGAGTATATAAATTTATATAAGCATATATGAACCAGCATTGGTCTTGAGGAATGACTGATTCTCTTTCTTTTCCACAGCAGTGTCTCAAAGTGCTGTTTGGTTTCAGATCCCAGGACCATCATCTGCCCTAGCAAACACATGGAGTCCCTTTGGACTCTCCTTTTAGTCTGCAGAGTTTCTCTGACTTGATGATGTTGAGGAGCCTCTGGATCAGGTTGTAAGGATCCTGTACAACAGTCTGGAAAAAAAACATCCTTTCCTTCTGAGGTAATTTTCTTACTGCAATATTTACTGAAATCTTGGCAGTGTTGGTGGGGGAAACAGAACCCCAACATCATCTCTTCCCATTTTAAACGGTCTCCTCCCAGGTGGAAGCAGATTTCTTTCTTCACAACAGCTTGCAGCCTTTTAGGAGGATGGGGTGAACTAATGAAGGGAGATTTTTGATGGGTTTTTTGCTTTTTTAGGTTTTTGGGGGGTTTTCTGGTTTGTTTTTGTTTGCAGTTTTTTGTTTTTTGTTGGTTTTTTTTTGTGATTTGTTGGGGTTTTTTTTGTTTATCTTGTTTGTTTTTAAATTTTTTTGTTTTGTGGTTTTTTTTAATTGTTTTATGCTTTTTGTTTTAGTTTTTTTTGTTTTTTGTGTGTTTTGCTTTGGTTGGGGTTTTTATTTTTTTGTTTTTTCTTTTTTATTTATTTTTTGTTTCAATTTTTTTGTTTTGGTTCTTTTTGTTTTGGGGGTTTTTTGTTTTTTGTTTTTTTGGGTTCTTTGGATTTTTTCTGGTCTTTTTTTTGTTTGTTTCTGGTTTTGGGTTTTTTTGGGGTTTCTCGTGTTTTTGTTTGTTTTGTTGGGGTTTTTTTTTGGGGGGGTTTGTTTTGTTGGGTTTTTTTGTTTGGTTGGTTTTTTTTTTTCCCCTGAGTAAAGCAACTAGGTGTGGAATTAATTGTTACTCGAGGTTCTGTCCAAGTCAAGTGACAGCTAGCCCTGCCTCCTGCAGCCACCAGGGACAAGGAGACACCAGGAGGGTTTTGTTTGCTCTTTTTATTTTTCCCCCTTCCTTGGAAGCCAAAGACATAAATCTCTTAGTCTCCTTTGAAACACTGGCTTAGAAAATAACACACCCTAAGAAATACAGATAGGACTCTTTTTCAAGAGTTCCACATGCTTGGCTTTGGTGTAATTTCCACCCTAAATATTTAGTGCTTATATATTGTGTTTCAATCAGCCAAAGAGTTTTGTATTACCGGGGAGGAGAAGGTGTGCGCACATCGTGTGCAGGGGTTCAGAGCTGCTGGGCGGTCACTGGGCAGGTTTTCCAACCAGAACCAAGGCACATCTCCAGACACGACCTTCAGCCAGCACAGCAGCATTAACGTTTGTGTCATTAACGTCAGGGATGAGGGTGATGACCAGATTTCCTCTGACATTAACTTTTAGCCATAGCTGAAATCAATAAAGCCCGTCTGTGGGCACCTCAGCTTTTATTACTATCCAGTGAGGTGTGTTGGCTTCGAGTTAACATGTAAACACCTGAACATTTTTTTTCCCCATAATCAACACTTTTTAATGTTCATTCAGCTAGAAGATAAAATAAAAACACAGGAGGAGGCATTTGTCTTCGACACAAAATCATACAAAAAGTCTTTTTTTTATTAAATATACATTACTTACAGTTTAAGTCTTTCTTCTGTACAACAGTAACCATAGAAAACAAAAGAAGCTAAGGCTAATTTTTTTCAATCCCTTAACAGGGTATTAAGACATGTTACATTGTCTACAAAACTGTCTTAGACTGAGGCAACGTCCTGTGGAATTCTCTTTAGAAAACCAGATAGTGAAAGGGGAATAATCTAAATCTCCATTTTGCTTTTTACTGTAACTGAGAGACTCTTGCATTACCCTTGGACAGACCATTAAAAAGAAGTATTTTTGTTTTTTTTTCCTTTGCTAATAAAATGAACAGAGTTCTGAGAGATTTATTTAATACAATTTGAGTAGGACAAAATAAAATGAATGATGAAGGGCTCATCTGTAGAAAGAACCAATTTTTTATTATTACAAATAGTTAATCTCAGCTGCCATTTTGCCCTTTTTCTGTTTTTTTTGTGGTTTTTTTAGGGTGCCTTTATCCATTAAAATTTCATAAAAGCCTTCCAGTATTAGTGGGTGGGTTCCCAGGTTGGTTGGCAAGACACCACCCACAGACCAACCTCCCCCATACACACATTTTCAGAAGCTCCTGAAGGTGACTTAAGCCATATCATGGACTATGTGGAGCTGAAGTTCATTGCCTTATCCCAAATTTTATCCATAGTTCTGCTAGAAGACAACACAATTTCAGTGAATGCAACTCTCATTGACAGCAGTAAGGGATGGCAAATATAAGGTCCTGACTCGGATTCATGTGTGTCAGCCCTAGTTTGCAGAAGATCATCAACGCAAGGGCACTATGAGGCTAAATTCATCTGAGATGTGTCTACATTGACCTAAACTGGATCACAACCAGGTCTGAGGCTGGCTCTGTTTCTTTCACAAAGGGGGTTTCAAAGCAGGTTGGGTATGACACTGTTAAGGTTCTTACTACTATTTTTATATATAACAGTCTATGTTACAGATATAATTTGCAAAACTCACAGAGTAGAGATTTTTATTACTCGATATCTGAATAAAAAAATTTGCTTTGCTCTCCTAAGCTCCTGAAACTTCAACTCCACTGTGTTGTGAATGGGAAGCGAGGCTGTGACTGGCTGTATCTAAGATTTACCTAAGAAACAATCGTTCTTCTTTCTAAACAGCACAGGTGCTGCATTGGCAGCAATGGCAAAACACATCAGAAAAGGGTATGCCTAAAGGATGCAAGAAGGAGCTGTAAAGGGCATGCAAAAGTGAGTAAATAATTTCCCATGCAGAATTCGTACCAAATGGACTCTATTTAGGGCTGTGGGATTGAAATTTGTGAAGAGAGTTAGGACTGGCATATCAAAAAGTAAATGGTGTTGCAATGTGAACAGCAGTCAGTAATTTAGGAAAAAGCTGCCACAAGCATCCTAAATGAGGGAGAGATGGGGAGTGGAAAATCTCTAAGCAAGCAGCATTCTTTGGATCACCTGTTGTACCCAACATTTGATTAAATGTTGTGATTGTTTGAGGGAAACCACCCCCAATTCTCCTTTGGGTTATCTGGGAGAGCTCCAGCGATCTAACTGGAGAGATCTGGATCAGTGTCAGTCAGAGCTTTGAAATCCTCTCCCAAGTTTAAAGCAATTTCTGATACTTTACAGATCATCAGATCAACTATGTTTTGTCAGACTAAGTAGCAATTCACTCCATGGCAAAACCCAACAACCAAAAAATACCTGAGAGCCTCACATCCACCTGGTGGTTACCATGCACAGCTTCAAACAGCGTACATTTTCCAAGAGCTTCTGCCTCCCTCACTGCCCCATCACAATGGTAATTTGAAGTTACTGTCCTCTTTTCCCCTTAGAGGTCACCACCTCTAGGTGGCTGCATCTCCATGATGGAGTGCAGTCTCCCTTCTGGCTGAACACCCAGCTGATATTTGGTTTCTGTGACTGCCAGGAGCAAAATCATAATCTTAGTTAGAATTGTAAAACAAGCTCCTCTGACTCCTACCAGCAATTTGATAGCTCCACATGTTAAAGAAAAAGTAGGGATGAAGAAAACAGAGGTGAACTAGATATGGAATGCCACTGTCAACACAAACTGTTGCCTTAATTCTTTCCTTAGCTCGGCTTGTAGACTCAGCACATTACAAACAACAAACAACGAGCTTACAAATTACAAGAGTTCACCAGAAAGTGTGCTTTTTTTTTTCCAATTTTTGTTTTTGTCAGAGTAACTTAGTGCAAAAGATCACAAAAATAAGAAAGTATCAATACACTGAATTATTCAAACTCTCTATATGCATGTCTCAAAATAAACAATCAAAGAAAAAAAGCTACTTCAGACCCAAAAGAAGAGTGTTTTTAGAAGTTTCATGTACAAAAGTAGCAGGGAGGAGGGGGCCGCCCATACCAAAAGAGGACATGAAGAACTTTCCAGTGGGAAAGCAAGTGCAGCAAAGTGCAGAACCCAAGGGAACAAATCATGCTTTGAAGCTGTGATAGGAACCTGTGAAGAAAACCCCTAAAACTTCAAGGGATGATGCAACTCTAACTGTAGTCAGCCAAGAGGCCGCCCACCAACCTCGAAAGACTCTGAATAAGGCTCTTGGTTTGGCAGGGCTGTAACTCTATCACTTGGTTTGTTTGATAAGTAGGCATTAAAAAACTGCATGAGAGCTTTGAAATAGCACTCACAGTCTCAGACTTTGCTCAAGTCTTTCACAATGTGTTGCTTTCTGAAAAATAAAACACAAAGAAACCCCTCCTTTTTGTCTGTGAAAAACTGGTAGTGCAGAAGAATACTTGAAACTGGTCTTGTTTAGGGTAAACTTTGTGTCGGCGAAAGCAACAGGCAACAATGGCATGAGAAGGTGGACCACAAAGAGGTCAATTTTGGATGCCTCCTCTACACCCTTGTTAATTTGAGGTGGAGGATGCATGTCAACTGATTGGCTTACACTGATGAAAAGGAAGGTTAATTTTGTTCTGATGATGGGATTTATTTTTTTCAGGGATTCATCTCATAGAGAGCTTAAGGGGGTCTGGATGGGCACTTCTTATAATCTGAAAAGCCAACAAGTATCAGACATATCTACTTGGGGTTAACAGCTGCAAGATGTGACAGACAGGAGACTTACCTCCTTATTGGGCTGCAGAGATACCCTGGCATCACCTCAAATGCCACCAGACATGCAGAAAAGCATCTTAGGGGGCTGAGTTGGCTTTAGATTTGGCAATGTGTGTGGCTGGTTACATGTGCTCTATCTGCCAAAGCTCCCATGTGAGGCAAAAAATGGATATTGGATCTAGAACAGACTGAAAAGAGAATTATCCACTTACAAGCCCCACAGATTACTGATCAGATTGTCACCAGCTCAAAGCAATACTTTGAAACTCCATTTTCATGTATTTGGCTACAAGGAGACATATGCATTTACTGGGCAGAGATGTCTAGTGTAATTTTAGATACAAGGTGTCCTTCCTTGACCCCAGCTGTCACCTCAGTAAAAAAAAAAGTCACTTGTAATACCTGTGCAGATGTTCTACTGGATCTGCAAAACAATTTTAAAATTCCAATTCATAGGCAAATTCTGCTATTAGTAACTTATCTGTTACCAGAAGACTACCCTGTCTCTATAATGGAGAGAAAGAGGCATCTCTAGTCATTAATTTAATCTTACAGGATGTTTGAGACATTTGTCCCGTCCTCACCTACCACAGGGCTGGACAGGACAGGATGACAATTGTAAATCAGGCAGTCAGTAAAACCAGATGCAACATGAAACAAACTAAAAAGACTCAGATAAAAGCAATATCCAAGCGCTTCATAGGTCTTGGACTCAATCTTATCTTCAGCAAAATCAGTAACTGACTTCATTAGGAAAAGATTCATAACCCATCACCATAGTGAAACAATATGATATATTGATTGCTCCTTACCCAGTACGTGAAATATGTGATCAGCTAAATGCTAATATAGACAAAGATCTCATTAAAATAAGGGTTTGGCTTACACTGTAAAAATTGACCAATTGATAAATAGTATGAGTTAAGTCTAGCTAGATCAGGTTAAAATAAAGCCAAGATAAAGCATCATATTTTTGTAATCTGGCTATAGTTTTAACTTAAATATCAGAGGCATCTCATGACTGAACACAATCTGATAACAGCTCAACTCTGTACGTCTCATTTTTACAGTCATATTTACCCAGATGGGACTTCTGGCTTAGCCAATATGAGTTATGTCTTTTAGAATATATGTAGAAGTATTGTACGTAGACATACAACAGAAGTATGTCTTTTATTTGGCTTTTTCACTGCAGACATAACCAAAGTGCTGAGCCATGGCGAGAACAAGAAAAAATAAAAACAGTGTACATGTTAAAACTAACCCAAAACATTCACACTGTCTTCTTTCTAGTAAGTGAACAAGGACAGATGAAATACTAACTGCCAATTACACAGGTAACTTACTTAGGACCAAAGCTTTATTTTCAAAAGAGAAGTGGGACTCAATTTTCAAAGGTACTTAAATGTCTTGTAGTATATTAGAAAATTTCAAAACAAGCCAGAAGCAGAAATTCAACTGAAATTAATTTGAGTAAAATGCTCATTTCATTTAGTCACTTAAGCATTGATCCACCTTCTCAAGAGACTAAATTCCTTGTCAAGCCTATCCTTCACCCAGGTGGCAGCCTATGTTGCACTGAAAGTTAGTTGGATGTAGCTTTCTGACATCCAGCCTTCCTTTGTTCTCTCTAGCCAGGCACTGGGAATCACAGACAGTCCTGGGCATCCAGCTCAGACTGCATGACTAAATATCTTTATAAGCATGGCTATTATTGGCCAGGTCTTTTCAGGGAAACAAGAACTTGCACTGCCTAAACCTGTATCTAAGATACTTTGTAATTTCACAGTCTAAAAATCCATGCCTAGCAATAATAATTTTCAGAGGTTACATATCATATCACCAAGAGAAAAAAAAAAGATTTAGTGCCCCTCTACCAGTCCCTTACTTTTATTATGAAACTCATCTTGGGGAAGGAAGAAAACCCAAACAATGCCTCCAAACAGCTCTTTGATAGTCTCAGGTTTTCTACTGAAATGAAACCTGAAATTTTATGTATAAAAAGTATTATCCCCTGTGTTTACTGAAAAATATTATCTAAAATGATAACTCAACGAAAAAGGAAAAACACCTCATTTAATGAGAAAAACAGCAGAAATTATTTCAAATAAATGGGAAAAAAGTTCTAATTTGAACTAAGGAAAATGAAAGCCATTTTAGCACTAGTAGATTTTTTCAAAATTTTATTTCTTCTCTTTTATTAAAAAAAAAAATTAATTGCCTTTAACTGGCACTGAAGAAAATCTGATTATGGTCTCACAAAAGAAAGCATTAGAACAAAACAACTTTAAAAAGAAAAAGGAACTAGTATGAGGGTACTTCATTTAGTATATTTTAGCTTTTAATAAGAATAATTTTGACATCCTGATTTAGAAGTCCATACAAATGTGTTGATTTGTTCAGCCCTGTAGCATAAAAATCTTCCCATCTCAGTACATCCACAGGTATAGATGCACATCTCTGTAATACTCATGCATGCATTCATGTGCAGTTCCTTCTTTTCACAGATGCACCCCAAAATTTAACATAGCTAAATTTTCAGTTTTACCTTCCTATTCCATTCTTCATATAGCAAATTAAGCACATTAGGACTTCAGAAATGTCTCATACAGAGGCCATTTCAAAGATGATTCAAACATGGGCAGAGGGGCCCATGACTCCTCTTATTGCTCCCCTTCTACCATGCCAAACAAAGCAGCTTTATTAGGAGGGAGAAAAGAGAAAAGATAATTGCTTTGCCAGGATTTTACCGCAAAAGACAAAGCAACGTAAAGAGAACCCAGCTCCTGAGTCCACCATTCCAACACTCCCCACGCAGGAACACTGCCAAGTAATCGTGTCATCCAAACAGCCAGGATGTGGCAAAAGGGCTGTAGCTGACCACGGCTGAGGAAGAATGGCACCAAACTAGTCTCAATATAAATGGCTTTATAAAATTGCTCAGTGAGGAGTTCTGGTTATAGGGCTGGCCTCATAATCCTCTTCATGTAAGAATTATGTCATTTCAAGACTGCTTTCTCTTCACTGAATGCTCCACAAGAAGTGGTAAAGCATCACTGCATCCAAACAGTCATTTATTTATTTATTCTTCCTTGCCTACTCTCTCCTCCCATGAAGAAAACCTCAAACAAATAAGCATCTACATACCTTTGCAATGCACTGCCTAGAAAAATAGTGCTTGTTGCATGTGTAAGCTCATCTCTAGTTTGCTGTTGGTTATTAAGTCATACCAGGATTCTTTAATTTTAATCAGTGTAAAAAGGGACCACTAACTATGCAGCACAAGTAAAATGGGTAGAATTTGAGTCTTCAGTAGTGTTTCCAATCAGGAAAGGACAGAAAACTTTAGAAAACAGGAGAGAAGATTAATTTGAAGTGGAGTGTTTGGGATCTTTGTTTCCCTAATGTTCTTCCTTGTAAAGAGGGTTGATTAAATACTCATCTCTTTAGACATGACATCAGACCTCTCTCTATTTGGCTTTGGAGAAATTAGTCCAATTTCTACAAACAGGAAATACCAATCAATCTTTCATGCAGTTTTGGGAGGTTTTTTTGGGTAACAGGATTTTTTTTTCTTTTTTTAGAAGAGCTGGCAGAAGGTGTGAGTCATATTTAAGATTAAACTATTTTGGTTTTTTTCTCATCTATGTACTTCTTCTTCTTTTCCACAGCAGCAACAGCATTTAACCTCAGTGTGTGATAATTCTCCATGTGGCATGTACAGGCATATGCTGCATTTCTAAAATTTCAAATATAGAGCACCTAAGCACCTAGCAGCTTCCTAAACCCCTTGGAGATTCAAGCTACTATTTTCCATGCTTCAGCTAGGGTTATACTAGAGTATGTTGGGTCTACATAGCCAGCCTTATGAAATGGAGGTGAAAGAGGTGCATGGGAATGACATTCATTGTTGATACATATACTGTTGGAAAAGTACTGAGAGGCCAAAAAGTTACAGTAAAAGGACAGGAGGTTGGGGGAAAGGAGCTTAATGAAGACAGTTTTATTTTCCTTTGTGTCATACCAGCTTTTCAACTGGTGCAAATTAATTTAACACCATTTAAATCAATAGACAATATATCAATTAATAACATTTGAGAATTTGGCTGGTTCTTTATGACTGTTGTAAATGAGCCCATGAAATAAATCAGGTGTTTTGGTCTCATTCTTTCCCTCTATCCTGTCCCACTATCTGCAGAGCTACGTGTTCAACTACTTTACCTGTACTTTACATAGTCCAGCTCTAGTGTAAAAGCGATGACATAAATGGCTCCAGAGAAAAAAACCCAAACAAATAAATGTAGGGACTTTGAAACATCCAAGAACTGACAGCAGAAACCAGGTGTGCATGTGGATCTCATTTTGTGTAGGACAGGATAACAGGTCTCTTGAGCTGCAGAAGTAAACTGCGGTCGCCAGGTTCTTGTGCAGAGAATGAGGCACTGTGATTGTTCTCAGTGTTTCCTGTGCAGGGCGGTCTTTTCCAAACGAAAAAGAAGCTAGCAAAAAATGAGTGTTTTAAAAAAATTCAAAAAGTAAAAAGGACAGGAGAAAGTAATAAAGGAAGGAAGGTTAGGGGAGTAAGAGTAAGAAGAAATTGCATTGTCCATCAGATAAAATATTCCCGTTTGCATTCGCTCACTGTGTTTTGCAAGTCAATGTCAGCTTTAAAGGAGCTCTCAAGGTTTTCTGGGTATTCTTTCTCCTTTTTCTGGCTACTTCGATGTGCTTGTTTGTGTTGATAGAGGAATCTGCTCATGATGGCAATGATGCAAAACGTGATGAATATCACAACTGCTATTACACCTGTAAAAGGATAAAAAAGTAAGGACAGAAAGAGTAAAAACCAAAACAAAAAGCTCAATTACCTCAAAAATGCATCACCAATACACAGCAGCTAGTTGGTCTGCTAGATCACCTCATCTCAGTCCATACACATATGCCTCTATCACACCCTCCCTGGTAGTTTTTATTTCTATTTTGTCACCTTAAGAACACTTAAAGCAGCAAGTATTGATGTTATCGACCTAATTTCTGTCAAATTCTGCTTTCACTGGAAGTAAAGTTGGTTCAGTGTGTTTACTTTTTAAAGATCTGTTATGCTCATACAAGTTCCAGCTCTGTCAGATTTTCTCCTGTGTTATCTCTGGGAACCTTGCACGAGCCTTGTGCACTTTGGTTTACAGCTTCTAGATATTATCAAAGGCAGCTCACTACAGGACATCCTATAAAATAAACAGAGATAAATTGTCTTCTAAGCCCTTAAAGGAAAATTAAAACCATACATGAAATTATGAGGACAATGTTCCCCAGTATATAAATACTTCCATTTGACCTGGTGAGTTCCACTACACCACCAGATTACAAAGAGAGCTCAGGAAATATGAGATACACAAATAGTCTACAGAGTGTTCACCAGGGTGGTGTGTAAAACAATTACTAGTTAGCTGAGTCTTAAAACACAGACTCACATGGAATCAGAGAATGGCTGGAACCCCTGGAGATCATCTTGTCCAGATTGCCTGCTCAAGCAGGCAGACAGACAGACTTTATTGATATTTTAGAAGACTCAGGTTCCTGATGATCCAAGTGTGACCACAATAATCCATAATGTAGTTGCCTACCTAGATAGCTTGACACAGATACGTGCTAATAAACAGAGCAGGTACTAGAGCTGCATCACAGTACAAAAAATCCCTTGGACTAGATTTCATGGTGCCCAGATTTAAAGTCTCCTAGATGTTTGCCTTGACAGAATTATTTTTTACTGTAGTCTTTAAAAATGAATTTACCTCCAATCACAGCTGAATCGCTTCTGACTGCATTGGTGAGAGGTTCTCTTTCATCTGTCTTCCCAAAAGGATCTGCAGTTGGTTAAACAAAAGAGAACTTATTTTCTGTATCAACTGTTCATTTTCTCTGTGGCTTAGACAGAAGTGTCCTCTTACTCTCATGAATTCTAATCTGTTTTCAAAAGACGTGATTTGGGGGATTGGAGAACTGAACCAGAAGGGTCTGAAAAATAAAGTGAGTTTGCAGAACAATTTTCTTCTACACCTTCAGGAGCAAATTCTATTAAGGGTATATTTAAAAGGAAACAGAAAGGCTCACACTAACACCTGAAATTGTTGTTTCAGTTCATCAGAAGAATCAGAGAGACATTTCAACTAAACAGCCTATTGGGAGCTTCTCTCAGTTGGAGATGTATTATTATCTTTTTTGTTGTTACCTAAAAAATGATATCAGAAAGAAGCCAAAGGAAAGGGATGCTGGGCAGATTTAGACCTGATATATGTTTGTAGATGAGATATACAAGTTGAATTCAATTCCACGAAGAGAAGCAGTCTCTGCTTGGGACAGCTTCTTGGAAGGGATGTTTTCATCTCCATTGCAGAAATGCAGTGGTCAAATGGGATCCAAAACAGAGAGGGATCAGAAATTAACTATTGTATTAAAGACTCCTTGATGTTTGGGATCTCTTGAACTCTGTCTCTAAATAACTATGGTAGAAACACTGAGTCAAACAGCTGCCATGCTGTTTCACATCCAGGTCCAAATCTGAGAGGTGAAGGCCTTCCTGAGGTCAGTGCAGTTACAGCAGTGGACTTACTTTTTAGTCCAGCATGTTTCAGAAAATGCCATGTTTTCTACTGCTAGCTGAATCCAGCTTTTTTGCACCTTCACATTCTTCTTTTCTCTTCAGCTTACCCTCTCCTTTGAAGGGATTCATATTTGTGTGTCTCTCCTTTACAAGCCTCCAGGCTGTCACACAGAGAATGCACGCAGGGAGGGAGTCAGGGATCACTGTCTCTGCTATTATTATATAACGCTCTGCCAGACTCATCTTTCTGATGCAAGAGGTGGAAGCCTGACTGAGAAATTTGGTGTTGCAAGTTTTATTGTAATTGAACATCCTTGCCTTAGTAACTGACTCAGCCCCATTTTGGCATGCCATTGCTGAAGAAGATATTTTTTATTGAAAAAAGCAACAATTTCATATTTGCGCATCAAGACACCCTGAATTATAATTATGGTGGCTTTGGACTGCTTAGGTTCTTAAAGGGGAGACTTTTGAACCTTCAGCTTGAGACCTATTTGCAAGAGCCCCCTTGCCTGGTTATTGTGTGTACAGTGACATTCCCAAGAAACAAATAGCCATGGAAGTGCTTCATCTCATCTACTGTGTTTGTGGGACTGGAATGGGAATACAAAAGGATTTTACTCACAAATGCAGAACTCATCATAGAAAAGGATAGGTTGGAAAGGAAATCTGGGGGTTATTTAGCCGAATCTCAAGCCTCTGAGCATAAGGTCAAAACGGCCAAATTCAAAGTTAGATCACAGCTGGTAATAATTTTGTACATCATGAGTAGATTCGTCTCACTTTATTTTTCAGTATATAAGAGTTAGTTATATAAATCAAAACTAGTAATTTAGGGTTTTTTTTTATTTAGTGAAAGAGAAGAAGAACCTATAATTATTTTATACCCTAAAATATCTGTCAAAGATTGACAGTGTGACTCACCTATTTCTTTCCACAAACTAGAAGAGGAGAGAAATCATTATTTCAGACTCAAGATGAGTTAACATTCTGGATAATGGAAGTTTGGTGAGGTATTTTTTACCCCATCCCTCGGCTGAAGCCAGTGAATTCAGTGACAATTAAAAATTTACATCTGTTCCACAACAGTCCTCCTGTACTTGAGAAAAAAAATTGCTGCTGGTAACCAATGCATGGTACCAGTCAGAAAGAGTCATGAAAAATTAACTGTGTATGAAAAAGCATGAAATTAAATTCCTACCTTAAAAATTCTATGAGACGTTGTTTGTGCCTAAAAGATTATTTAAAATTTGACACTTAATGCAACCAGCACTCCACTATTTTATGGCTACTGTTACCAGAACTTAAGCACTGAGAGGAATCCAGAACAAATGCTGAAGACCAGTTTCAGAATGGAGGCCAACAGACACAAGCCCCAAGAATTATATTCTGCCTGAGAAATAAAATCTGGATACAAGAAGAGGAGGGTTTGGAACAGTGCAGCAGATGGCCTGTAATAGCAGAGCCATCTCCAGTGGGAACACAATCGACTGTGAAGCCAAGGAAAAGCAGTACTGGGTCTGAAATGAGACCTTAACAGGACATCCTCCTCCTTTTCTATAAAACTGATGGCATTACAGCTTGATTCACTGAGGCTGGAAGCCCTGCTGAGATCACAAGGCCCCCTAGAAATCATCTAGTCCAAACCCCTACTCAAATCTGAGTCTATTATAGCAAGCTTTTCAGAGCTGTATCCATTTGGGTTTTGAATATATCCAAGGATGAAGACTTTACAACTTCTCTGGGCCTCATGTCACTCTTTTCACCAGGTCTGTATCCTGTGGGATTCTTCCAAGCAGGTCCATGAGAAGGTCAAAGGTTGCAGTAATGCATTTCTGCCTTTTTTCCTTCTGATGATCCTCAGCTTCACCAGCTCACAGTTGCTACAGCCCAGGCTGTCCTGGCACATCCCTCCCAGCCAGTCAGGGCTTGTTTGGAAACACCAGGTCCAGCACAATCAGCACAGTGAGACAGGGACTTCCCTGTTTAAGGTGCCTTTCAGAAGCAATTTCTTTTTCTGTATAGTTCTTGACTTATTTGACATTTTTTACTTTAAATGCTTGAAGACTTGTTCTCAGCTGAAGAGGACAGGCAGCTCAAGACTCCACCATCCATGCAGCTGAATCTCCTCTGTCATTTTTACAGTATTTTAATATTAAGAAAAAATACCATAGTAAAACCCTATTATCTCTGTAACATCAATACAGAGTTCAGAATAACAGTCTTTACATGTGCCTCAGCGAGGATGAAGATGATCTGCAGATATTTGTTAAATATCAAAACCACAGTAAGTCACCTCTCATTTTGTGTTTCCCAATCAGAAAAAGTGTGTTCAGATAACTGTGTGAATGGATTTTATGCCTTGTCTGTCTGCGAGGAAACTTTTTTGAACACACAAGTGTTCCTTTCTGAAGGAAATAGCTTCAATTGTTTTCAAGTTACAAATATAGAAAGCTTTTTCCACACATTTAAAGAGTTTTCCTAGTGGGCTTTTTTGTTGTATCTGTACATTAGAATATTGACGCAGACATGTACAGCCTCCTTTGAAGTTCTATTTTTCTTCTCAGACACTCAATAATGAGAAATTGGGAAGTGATGAATTGAGATATGGGCACTAAATTTGAAAGTTAATCCTTGACTGTTTTCTTTTTATTTCTTAAAATGTGTCCTTTCCTTATATAAACGTAATGCTCAAGTACATCTACAGAAATTGTAATTTGCTACAAATTGGAATTTTTTTTAACAAGAATCAACCACCCAGTGCTCTTACTTTAGCATATAAAGACATGAAGTCTTCAGAACTCACTTGTTCTAAAGATCTTATTCAGGCTTTAATCAAATCCAGTGTGAATAGTGAGACTGGAATGTCAGATAATTCATCATATTGAGAGGAAATAATATTTTAGAGCACAAAGTGGCAAAGGCAGGCATGAGTTTTTATAATAATTCTGCATTTCTGATGCAACAGTGCTTAACCTTGACAATAGAGTGCGACTGATTGTATGCTTTAAATATTTAAGTTCAAATGCTACACTCTGCTCTGTGTTCTGTCCTGAAGTTCTGAGCCTCAGGTTTTACTGCTTTCTAAACTCTTTAGAAAAATTAGATCATCGAGGTGACAGATCACAGGGCAAAGAGTTCATATTTTCAGTATCATTGCCCATTCAGGACTCACAAGACACATTTCTCTGTGCGTCAGAGCAGATACCTCAGACAACTGCAGGCAGTGAAAAGGAAGTGGGGGGCTGGGGAGAAGCAGCCGCTCTCCAGAGTAATCAGCAGCCTTTTTCCCTATGCAGAATGCTAATAGCATCATTTGTTTTCTGCTGAATATCTTAGGCAGAAGCTGCAGGAAATGGGGATTTGATACAAGTACAAATGCCAAAGGAATTGTATTATGATCTAAACCAGAGTTTTATTAGTTATCAAAAAGGAGAAAGTAGCTTTATAGGTCAAGGGGCAGAAAACAGCCCTTAATTTGTACCCTTTTCTGGTCATTAAGAATCCTGCCACATCCACTGGTGACTAAAGCAGCAACTTGATTGTCCCTGCTCATGGTGACAACACTTCCAGCTGCTCTCAGTTTCCTTCTCTGCATACAAATTCACATGTGCAAAATACTTCAGATTCCCAGAGGAGAGCTTCAGGATTGCAAAAGATACACAAACTATTGGGATCATCTTGCTGGTACTGCTCAAGTAGTGCTCCCTCTCTTTAGTCTCAGAGAATGAAACACAAGCATTCAGTGGAAGTCACACACATGCCAAAGGGTTTGTACAAGAATTTTTGCTCATTTCTGTTAGAGTGGGAACAAATTTGACTTGTTTTTTGTATGACTTCTATTGCTTCATCATCACTGGGATACAGAATCTATGTAACATTTATGTTCTCCTTTGGGATCTGCAGCACTGGAGTTATCTGGAGTGGACAGGAATGACAAATCAGCTGCATAACCAGACTTCCAATGATGTTTCCATTTCAGCTTTGCGATTTTTTTGTTTGTTCTAGGCACGGTTTAAGCAATCCAGGAACGATGCCTGAAAACATTGTTTCAAAACTGTGACTTTTAAAGGGGCCTTGACTAATCCTGATGCCCATCCTCAACAGTCTGAATTCTGAGAGAAAAGGCAACTTCCTAGTTCCACTATTCATACTGTCACAATTGCATTACAGCAAGAAGGAAGGAAACCTCGCTCTACAGCATCCTTTAAACACCCCAGTCCCCCCCCCAGCAGGACATACCTGATGAGGAATATATTGTGGTTGCTGTGTTCACGTCAGCTTCCATTATGGATGCACAGTTGGATTCAGTCAAGGAGCCTTTGACGGTCACAGGAGCAACGCTGGGATGGCGTAAGGCAGCTTTCAGGGGAGCAATGTGGTTGTACTGGACAGAGGACAGGCAGCCAGTGAAACCATAGGCATTTGCCTTTGAGACTTCAGGGTCCAGGGACAAACTGTCTGCAGCACAACAGAAAAACACTCTGGCAATTGACTGTTTTAGGAGTGCATTAAGAAAATGGATCCTGTTTTGCTTTACCCACCCCTTCTGTTACCCAGTTTCAACTGTTCAGGTTCTCTTTCAGCAGCCTAAAAGTTCCCCCTGGCCTGACCCATGAAGTTCCTAGTTCCAGTCCTTCCTCTATAATGCTACTTACCTTGTATTAAGTTGTCTTGGGTATAAAAGCCTGCACTGCACTTTTTGCCTCATTCATTTTCTCTACTGTCTGGACAATATCTAGTACATCATATCTACTAACCATGACAATAACAACAATAATAATATTAACAATAATAATTAAAATAGCAACATTAAATACTACAGGATTCGGGGGCTGATACTCTTATTTAACTTTTTTTCTTGCATGTTAACAGAATCAGTTATACAGATATGGACCATATCTTCAAGGCATTCTATCTCCTCCACTCTTTGGATGAAAGACCCTGCTCTCTATTTTCTGTCATCCAGCGCTTCATGTGGCCTGTCACTGAATGGCTTGCTACCTCAGCTTCCCACCCCTCTTCAAGAGTTTATTATTCAACTTTTCTGAAGCACCCATTCATGTTACTGCTTTTTTACTATCAGAATTCCTAGGAATATTCCTAGCTATGAGTCAGGCTCTCACTCTACTAGCCCCATTTCACTAATAAAATAGAGGAAAACTATACCTCTTCTTATCTAAATCAAATTCAAAACAAATACCTCTGTGTTATTTTCCGGCCCAAAGATGAGACAGCACAAAGAACATATCTGTTGGTATGTGTTCAGTTATATGTCACAAAGAGAAAGCAAATCAAAGACAAGGGGTTTTTATTTAGTCATAGAAAGGTTGGGTTTGGAAGGGACCTTAAAGATCATCTTGTTCCAAGCCCCTGCCAACCTCCCACTAGACCTGGTTGCTCAGGGCCCCATCCAAGCTGGCCTTGAACATTTTCAGGGATGAGAATCCATAACTTCTCTGGGCAGCCTGATCCAATGCCTCACCACTTTCGCAGTAAAAAATTTAGTTCCAAAAGTTTAATATCAAAGATTGTTTGGGAAAGTCAGGGAAGGACAGTGATGCCATCTTCTATTTTCTCCAAACTCACATTTATTTACTTTCCAGAAATTGAAATTCATGCTGCTCAGAGGTCTCAAACATGATGTGCTTTATATCTAGGTCAATCAAACAAGAAAAAAGCTTACAAATGCACACAGATACAGTATCAAAAATTATTCAAAGTCTTAAAAAATACCTGCCAAAAAAAAAAGAAAAATCAACCTTCTAGCATTGAAAATTTTGGAAATGCTTTCAATGACATTGGGAGGTAAGGTTTCCTAGCTTTTCCAGTTTGTTTTTAAATCTTGAAAGAATAAGATGATAAATTTCAAAATAAGGTCCAATATTTCATTATCATTCAAACACAATGATTTTACAAATGGTCAGGATTTAAGGAAAAAAAAATAGACCTTCTCTTAAAGCTGACATTGCTATTTTAATTACATAAACTCCTTTTTTATATAAGAAAATAAACTGAAATCTCAAAGCCAACCAAATCACACACTATTTTTGTGCTCAAGATCTGTGACTGTTATGCCATGCAGCCAGAGGGAATTAGCTGAGAAAGATTTCTAATTATGTTTGAGTGTCTTCATGGAAGTGTAACACGGAAGAGTTTGGCTGTTTCTCAGCAAAGCAAGGCACAGTACGAGCTTGCTCTCCCAGGGGTCTTACAGGAGAAATGCTCAGTTTGCAGAGCTGTCAGGGGCACAGCCTCTGGGCTGCAAGATGGGAAGGGAAACAGTGAGGCTTTGCCACTGGAGAAACTGTAATCTTGCAGAAGTTCACATTTGCTCTTCTGAAACTGTATAGGAATTGACTGCATTCAGGTTTTTAATGAGATTTTGGCTGAGATGTTATAAAACAGACAAAGAATTGCTTCCAAGTTCCTGCAGGAAGGTTTACATATACTGAAAGACTGATTTACAGTATTTGCCATCTTTGTTGAATTTATAAAACCCTTTGTAAACATTGCCACTCAGCCTTTATTGTTTTCTTAGCTCTGACACAAAAGGTGAATTTGTTGCTATCTTTTACACACCAGGCAATCTAAGTTTCCCTGTTCTGCCCCAATGTGCAAAAGGTAAAGCCTAAGAAATAATGAGTTCTTTTTTCATGGTACAGTAGTTTGAAAAGTCTAAGATTCAGGACTTTTGCAGGCATTTTAAAAAGTTACATTAAGGGCCAGTTCTGAGAATCTTTGTCAAAGTAATCTTTGCATGAATGACAACTCAGGGATTTGTTGTTGAAAGGCTTTGAAATTTGGGGGAAAAAAAAAAAAAAAAGACCAAAAACAACCCCAGAGTCCTCTGGTAAAAATTCGACGTGCACAGATACAGTTTGCTTTATTATACAGATTTAGGTGTGTGCCTAATGTCTGTCAGAAAGGGGGGCTTTCACTGTTCTCAACAAGAAAGCAGCACAACTTGGATGTGAATGACTTGTGCCACCCTCTGAATTCTTGAGAGGATAATGCAAATCTGTGATTGTGGCTCAGTTAGCTCTGTGAAAGACTTATTAAAGGACACTCTGTCCTTTGGAGTTTTTGCATCACAATAAAGTGTTTTTCCAAAAGGTGTTTTCACTACAGGACACAGCGCTCAGTGAGAGAAGCAACTCGGTGAAGCTCTACGGTCTGTGCTGCAGCCAAGGTCATAAGAAACTTGAGTGGCCTTCCTCTGACCTGGCAGTGCTGTGAATCTTTCCACGCATTTCACTGGCCTGGAAAATCACACTGAATTGTTGCTGATGGCTTGGTTTGATCTTCTGACATTTCAGCATTGCATTTCTGCTCCCAGTAGTGGAGAATGAATTACTTTGGCTAATTTCTACACGGAGAATAAGAAGGCAATCTTTTTCAGCTTTTAGTAATTAAACTGCTCATTCTCCATGAATTAAGTTTACCCCTATATTTAGAAGGTAATTTTTAAGCTTTATCTGCTGAGTTGGCCTGGCTTCTTGTTGGGTCCTGTAGTTGATCCCTGGAAGCTGTCTGCAATGTCACAGCTCAGCAAGCTTTATGTTGGTTTTCCATGTATTTGCAATGGCTTTCCATGATAATAAGGATTAAGTCTAACATGTATTTTTTAAACTTTATGGATTGTATCAAAATAACTTATGTGCTGATTTATTCCTATTCACAAAATCAGACATTCTCTTCCACTGCTGTTTCCTTATACACCTCTGCCACATGCAACACACTTGTTTTAAGATCTTAGATAAAGCAATTTTAAGTCTTATCATCTCAGTAATGGGAAATTAATTTTCATCATGACTAGGACTCCATGGGAATTCTCTAGGACCAAGCATTAATCTGCTCAATAATGAAACAGCAAATTAACACAGGAAATGATAACAAGTAGGACAGGTAACTGGAATCAAAGAGGAATCAAAAGTGTTGTGCAGGGAGAGTGGGTAAAAAACCTTCTTTCTAAAGGAATCATTGTGTAAAACAGGACCATAAACATTATTCAATATATATTTTTTCTTTCTTTATAAACATTAATTTCATAGCACTCAGAAACTTAAACCTGAGCCCAAAGTTTACTTGTGTGTTCACTTATATCCAGGAAGGACCATTATGGATTTCCATAACTGAAATAATTTTTAACATCATTGAAAACACACACAGCCTGTTTTAAAAGCCTAGGTCTTAATTAATTAATCAATCTAAGTTAATTGCACATAGAAGCATAAAGGGAAATTTACTCTGTATGATGAAGCTCTGGTTGCTCTTCTTTTTTTAAATAGAAATATGATTCTGTGGGAGTTAAAGTGCATCCATCACCTTGTTTTGCCAAGGTGCTGAACAGGACTGGCAAGTTTACTTCTTGGACATTGCCACCAGATTTGAGCCCACAACCCTGAGGTCAAGGACACTCAGTCTCCACACACTGGACCTGTCTCAGAAGAGCTGACTACAAGGTACTGTGCAGGTACCTTGAAAAATGTGCTGCTGTGTCCATCAACAATCTCAGTAAACATTGCTGACATTAATCATTCATTTAGAAAGGGCAGAAAGCAGATCTTGGGTTAGTCTGGAACCCAAAAATATCCCTTTGCAACACTCTAATTTCCTGGTGTGAGTCTGCCACAAACACAGTGTAGTGAAAACAGAATTTTTTCCTAGTTACAACTGAGCTCAACCAGTTTGACTCTTGCTTAATGAAAGGATGAATTTGAACAGGGGACAGACTCCAGACATTTCGTGCCCCTCCAAAGCACATCTGAAAAATCAAGTGACAGGAAAAACCAACTAAAGGCACTTCTTCTCATGAGTCTTCCCAGGAATGAACAGAATGTCCAAACCAGAACAATGAACCTGTGTTTGCCTTGTTGCAATTGAACATTTTGTGCCAAGTGGAACATTAAAGAACTTCTGTTTAGTTAAGCTTCACAGAGATAATTTCAGACATGCATTTAGTATACTTTCTCAAAGACAGTTTATCATTGAAAATGAAGCACTGCTTGGAGTTGCTATGTGAAATTTGTTACATGTCATAGTCTTTGACATTTGAATCCTAATCTGTTGCAACACAACCAGTCCTATGTGATTCTGCATGGGCTGAAAACATAATCTATAAAAAGACAAAAATATGCAAGAAGATGGAGAGACAATGTGAAGAAGAATATATGGTTTTCTCAGAAGCGGACAGCTAAAATTGACTCAAGTAGCAAGAATTCAGTCTAAAAGTAAAATTTCTGGGTGGAAGCAAATGACCTTGGAGACTTATTTAGGCAGGATTGTCATCAAGAAAACAGGTATTTAAGCATGGTGTTACAATCCTATGGAAAGTTATACTGCTGGGGAAAAAGCTGGAATAGATTTGATCTCTTTTCAATGGAGACTTAATGGCATTATTAGGCCTTGGATTGTTTGGAGTGCCTGGGGTAGACAAACTCTGCCTATTTTAAGTGCTTGCCATCTTGGTCCCAGAAGCCTCTCCTCTTTTATCTTATGTAGTCATTTCCATTTTCCTTAATGCTTTACTAGGCTACTAGGAGGAAAACCAATGACTTTTAAAGGCACCCTAAAATGTACCTAAGAGATCTTTGTTCATAATATGGTCTGTCTAAGAAATAAGTATTTAGGGCAAGAAGAGTCTGAAATAAAGAAATGAGCTTTGCAGTGATGAGAAGAGTCTAGCCAAAAAATATCTCTTGAAGCCATTGTTGTATTGTTTAAACTACAAACTGTGACCTGGTGAGCTTAAAAATCCATTAGGTCTTTCCATTAAAAAAAAAAAAAAAGAAAAAGAGAAGAAATTAACTGCAGCATTTTTCATAGAAACTCTCTAAAAGGAGTAACTTCTTCATGGCAACTTTTGTATTTTAGAGTTAATGACAACTTACCCCTTGTGATTTAATTATCCCATTATCATCTACCCCTATATAATACTCTTGGATGAACTGCTGGGTGATCTCTTCAGTGTATAGATTCCATTTTCCCCTCATGAACTTTTAATAAGAAAAGCTATTGTAGAAATCATAAGAACTGTACTGCACCTACCTAATGATTTTAATAAAATTACTTTCCAGATAAACTTTTTTTTACGTACTTTATATCAAAGCTGAATGACTCAGTGGAAACTTGATTGTGTTTTAGCTCAGGCTTTCAGAGATAAAAGATATCATGTTCCTGTGCTAGAATACACAGTCCTTTATGCTACAGTGTGGGCAGGTCTGCTATTGATCACTTCGAAGACACAAATAAATTAGTTCAACACTAATAGATTCTAAAGAAATACTTGCAACCTTTATCTTCAAAATCCTCTTGAATCCTTTCAGTGCTACTCTTTTACTCTGGTATCCCTACACAGCTATTATATTAAATTGCTCAGAAGCAAATACACAGACAATGAAATTCACTTCCCTGCATCAGGGGTTATTTTTCCCAGGGACAATAATGGTGAAAAGTTTAGACGTGTTATGGCAGAGTATGAAGTTTTCAAGGATTCATTAAAGTACACCTGCAAACAAATAAATTATATTTTCCACTGGGATAGCAGCTTTTTGTAGACAACACATAAAAATATGCAAATACGTCTCTGAGATCAGAGAATTACAAAATAATTTAAGTTGAAAGACACCTCTGAAGGTCATGCAGTTCAATCCCTTCTTCAAAGTGGAGCCAGCCTCACAGTTAGGTCAGAATGTTCGTGTGGTTAAATACAGCAGTATGATCTCTGGAAGGAGCACTTAAAGTAAATGAACTGGGACTCTGGTTAAGATTTCACTGAGGCTTTGCCATAAACTGTATGACCCACTTGGGGCCTGAATCCAGTACTCACTAAAGTCCATGGAAAAACTCCCATTGACACCAATGAGCTTCAGATAGGTCCTTTTGTGTCCTGCCTCTATATTTGTGAACTAAAAATGACAACAAACTACAGGATAATAATATTTTTCTATTGCTGTTGGGTACTGTGAGGATGAATTCAACAAATGTCTGCTGGCTACTTGAATGATGCTTCCTTTTACTCCCTTGTCTTCAAAGCCACACTTATATTTAGATTGATCTTTCTACGGCAGCTATATGGTCCCATTACTGTGTATCTGAAGAGCTCACAGCCTTTAATGCTTTTATCCTCCCAGCACCCCTCTGATGCAGGACTGTTCTATTATCCATGCTTTACTGATAGAGAAGGGAGATAGTAAAGCTCAGACTGGTTCCAGTGGGAATAAAATGCCTGCTTACCTTTATATCTGCACATAAATGGCTTACCCAAGGTCATTCAAGTAGTCTGTGGCAGAGTGAGTGTCCCTATATTTTGAATTCCAGGTGAGACTCCTCTGCCTTAAACAGAGGGGCTTTTTTTCCAGAATTCAGAGCTGGGTGTAGGGTAGTGATTGAGAAAAGATATAGCCCATTTGAAAAGAAGAAAAAAATATTAGAGTGGAACTACCTAAAGAAAGTGTAATGGGGCTGGGGTGGGGGGAGTAGAAGCAGAGGAAACACTATTATTAAAAAAATTGGTCATTGTATAAAAGTGCACTTTTCAAAAGTTCCAGCTGTGTTAAAATGGCTGTCTTAGAAAAATCTGGTGAGGAAGAAGTTTCAAGCCTTTATGATGTCCTGCTGGAAGACCTCTTTGAGATCTCTCAGTCAGTGGAAAATTAATGGTGGAGTCAAGAAAGAAGGTAGTATAATCATCTGATTAGGCAGCCAGGATCAGACTGTTAGAGCAGACAAATGAGCAGTGGTGTGACAGGAAAGAAGAGAGACAGATTTTCAGAAGATTATAGCATGGATATGTAGGACATATAGAACAGAGGGTTTTTCACATTGTTCTCTTTCAATGGACACTTAGATTTCCTAATGAATGCCTGTAGGTGTGTAATACCAGTGGCATCCAAAATAAACACCACAGGAAGTCTAGGTCTGCTTCAAAGCATCACATGCCTCTGGAAGTTTATGCTTTGCTGCGGGCATGAGCAATGAGAAGGAAGAACTTGGCAGATATTGGTTCAAGTCACCCCTATTCACCTGGTGAGCCATCATTAAAAGAAGGTATAGTCAAAATTTTACCCATACAGTAGGACAAATGATGATCTAATGTATTTATGTAAGTTCTGCATTCCTGAAATGACAATGTCCAGCTCTCCTCTTTGTACAACAAAGCAATACTCACAACACTGTAGCAGCAGGAATGTCTGGTTTGGTTTGAGTTTTTTTTCTCGCAGCATGGAATAGTGTGTAACCGGAGTAAGTTTGGAGATGCTAAATTGTGAAGAGCGGTTGGTAGATTAGATGGTTGTGTCACGATTCAGAGGGACATTGACAATGGAGGGAGGAGAAAACAAGAGCACTGAAGTTCTACAAAGGAAATGACAACATCTGAATTTGGGTTAGAAAGAGCCCCATCCACCAACAGCGGTTGGGTCTGAGAGCTGTAAAGAAGCTTTGCAGAGAAAGACTGTTTTCCAGTGGGGGAAAGACATGGACTGACTGCAGTGAGTTCTGTGAAGGGCTGCAAAGATGATCTAGGGACCAGAGCATCTCTCATCTGAAGAGAGAGGATTGATAGAACTGGGGCTGGTAATCCTGGAGGGAGAAGACTGAGAAGATCCATGATTTTGTGAGGGCACAAGGACTCTACTCAGCATAGCTGACGCTGTCAGATAAAACCTGGAAAATTAAATCCTGATATAAAAGAAAAACTTTGTGGAAATTCACTTAACATATGAAGAAGCAACTAGAATTAGGGTTAGGCTGGAATTAAAGTGGCTTGCTGGGACACATTGTGATTCCCAGTCCAGCAATAATATCTTTCACCACCTGGATGGCCAAGTTTATGGCTTTAGTGTCATTACAGAATATGAACCATTTCTATTACTAAAACAAAATCCCAATAAACTTTGGGGCAAGAGAGAAATAAAAGGAGACAAGTTGATGGTGTTCAGTGGAACTGAATGCCTGACCTTTGGAGATACACCTGGGCTTTTTGGCTTTGCAACAACTTGTACTTGTGAAGTTAATAATATTTTTTGTGACTAAATCTAGTTTCTCTCCATAATGCTGAGCTGCACCGTGTCAGCTTGCTAGCTACATTTTGAAGGTCTTTGTGCTACCTTCCATCTTTCTGGTTAGAAAACCCTCACTTTATTGATTTGGTGTCTATAGCTGGAGCTCTAGGTAGAGGTCAGGATGAGTAATGGTCTTTTAGATTTTCAGCACTACAGCTGATCATCGACAAAATGAGAATTTTAGCTTAGCTCTGAATTGGGCTGAAAAGTGTCAGGTGTCCAAACCTGTCCACAAAGGCTTGGAAAAAAAAACCCCATTCTATATAACTAAGGGGATAATCAGCTCCTGCTCTTAATCTACTTAATAAAACATGATGCAGAATGCACTGTTGTCATTCTATGCAGTTACATTGCCCAAGCAGACACTAGAGGATGTCTTTAGTTTCTGTCTAGCTGCCAGTCCCGCAGGCCTCGTGTGCTAATAATGAAACATATAAAATTGCAATGGTGAGACAGATGTCAGGCTTGATATGGAGATCCAATTTGAACAAAGGACTGAAATGTCTGTAAAGAAGGAAGCATTTAGAATCTTACTGGGAAAGAACAAGACTCTTATATAAGGAATATGACACACTTGACAATAAAAAAGAGGAGTTACATTTTCCAAATTTCAGGCAGAGTTTTCCTGGTCTTGTAATGGCTTTGCAGTGCGGAGGAGTAAAGATCAAGGAAGTCCATGTACAGAACATGAAGAATTGTGGCCTAAGTGCTATATGCAATATTCCTTGCAGAATTCAAATGGAAAGAGACTGGCAGTGAAAAAAGGGTAGCAAGGATGAAGGCTCACTGTGCTGTTCTTATCATTAGGAAACAGAAATGGCTGAAGAGGAGCAAGCTGCAGTCAGCAAAATGGTATCATTAGGCAAAGATGCTGCCCTGTGCAGCCACACAGGCTGTATGAATCACTTCACTGGAGGCAGCAATGGGAGTACTTAATATTGTTATCGGTGCAAACAAGTAAAGCTGCCAAAGTTTTGCATTGATGAGATTTTTAAATAGGAGTACTGGAATTCTCAGGCCAACTCTTACAGCAAAACCATCCAAACAAACCCCCAATTCTATCAAAAACCCAACACACAGGACAGGCTAATTCCAGCACTATAACAACTCATGAATCAGGAATATTTTTAGTAGAACCTACCTGTGACCTTGCCCAAGGTAAGTGACTTAATGGCCTTAAAATCAATCTCAGAAAAGTTGTGTTTGAGTTTGAGAACTTGATCAACCTGGAAGAGGTCAATAAAATTACTTTAGTACGACAGCACACAGACACCCCTCAATCTCATTGTACTGCAAACTTCTGGGAACATTCTCAGCTGCAAATCAGTTAATTCTGCCCCCAAGCGTGATTCAGTTTCTAAAGATAGAAAAGCGAATGTGCTTTGATTTTAGCATGAGAAGCTGAAAGGTATACCAGAATAGTCATATGAAGGGCTTTGAAGAAACTTCCCCTGCAGAAAAGCTTAAAATGTTTGACCCTGAAGTCCCCCTGCTTCCCAAAATCCACAGCTAGTCACTTCAGAATACACTCAAAGGAGGCCACTCTAGAAATGTATTGTGAAGAATTAGTTCTGCACAGAAGAAAACCACAGAGCAGCAGACAATAGTAGACTGGTAGTTGAGGAAAACCCTGGCTTTTAGCATAAGCCTTCTCAGATAATGAGGCCTACCCACCATAGCTGTGTGATATTATTTTACCACCCAGAGATGGAAACAGTAGAGGAAAAAAAAATCTTGCAGTACAGCATGTTTCTGTCTTCTTTTCATTCTATTCCTTAAGATACAACTTCCCTATAGAATCCACCACCCTTCCCTGTTGAATGACTTTTGCCCAGATCAAGCCAACCTGTTTTGCAGTATGATCCGCTACACCTAGCCTCCAAGAAAAGCAGAAGGAGCAGTAAGGGCCCCTTCTCCCTGCTTTGGAAAAACAGGTGATGCAGAGGAGGGTTTCTGTCTCTCATGAGGTTGTCACACTCAGCATGGCTTGCTTCTAGTTTCTAGGATGGAGCACTGCTGTGCACACGGTGACAGCACCCTGCATTCCCTCAGCTTTTCCTTTTCTGTGAGAGGATAAGGCAGCTGGGGTCACATTCTCCCTTGGGAAATATACCCTGACTGAAATTAAATTCGTCAGCTTTTTTCTCCCTTTCAAAGCTTTTTCATGATCCATACTGTGTTTCATTGGACACTGCAGGTGACAGAAGAATCCCTAAGCCCCAGAACCACTTCAGTGGTCCAGATGAACTTCTGGCCAAAGGTGTTTCCTAATTCACAGATTGTCAGAAGTAAGGGAAGGATCCATCAGTTGAAAACACCAGTGTTGGGCACTCTTTGAAATAGGCTCCAGATGGAGCTTTGCTCTAAGCTTCACACCTGTTCTGGTGCTGGATTAGTGTGAAACCTTTGCCCCCTGCCCAGAAATCAGGCATTGAAATCAGGGAGTCTGATTCCCAGGATTCATAGAATCATACAACGGCTTGGGTTGGAAGGGACCTTAAAGATCATCCTGTTCCAGCCCTCTTGGTGTGGACAGCGACACCTCCCCCTGGACCAGCTTGTTCAGAGCCCCATCCAACCTGGCCTCGAACACTTTGAGGGATAGGAATCTGCACCTTCTCTGGGCAATGTGTGCCAGTGTTTGTGGCCTGAAGTATTATTTAGCACTCAGCATAAACCACGGCATACCTGAATGACCAGCTCTCTGCCTTCCCTGTTAATCTTCACATGGTGCAGCTCTCGGTTGGCAAAGTTTCCAGAGTCAATGGTGAAAATGAGGAGCCCATCCTTACTCAGCTTGTATCGGACCTGTAAACTTCCTTAAAAGCAGAGCAAAACTGTATGTATAAAACCTGTGTCAGTAATGCAATATCATTCCATAACTTTACACAACAAATAACTCATTTTCTTTATATTGCAGTGGAGTAACAAGGTTAATAAGTCAAGAAGGAGGCTGGAAGAGTTCAAACTTTAATGAAAAGTGTGACGAAAATAATGCACTGGAGGAGTTTTCCTTCCTACTGGGTTAACAAACTGCTATGGAGACACATAACTTAATGAGTAACTAAAGACATCAAAGGCGAGGGTGCCTGCCTGCCGGTCAGACACTGCGCACCGCCAGCAGCTGATCACATCATCCTGTGAGGGATCACTTCCAGCAGAGGGCATTCAGGGCTTGCACTGCTATTAAACTAATAATGCTGGATTTTATCATTCCTTTTCACCCAGATGCAACAGACAATGCAGAAGACAGTGACAACTGTGAGAATTATAACAATTTCGAACATCTAAAGGCCCGTACTTACACTATCATTTATACGTAATATAGAAGTATTTTTACTTTTATTTCTAACATATTTGAAGGAATTAATGTAATTCATATAAAAATGAATGCCAATAACCTCATTCAATCTTGCTATCAAAAAAAGCATCGTGACTTCTGATAAATAACAGGACCATAACATCAAAATGCCCAAGAAAACAAGGAATCCAGTATGAATTTTAATCCTTCAACAAATGACTTCAGGGAATATATATACATTCATATACATATACATATATACAGACTCACACACATGGAGCTACATATAATCTAAAAGGAAAATAACCTATTCTGATAAAATCCTTTCAAGCACACTTTTCTGGGAATTAAGTAGCAAAGAGAAAAAAAATCTGGGTTTTTTGAAACTCTTTTTATGCATCAGCAACCAACATACATGGAACAGTAGCATTATAGAGTTCAAAAGATTTTCTGGTGCTATTTTTTACTGTCTCCAAAGAGAAAATGAATGCTGACAGTGCCCCAACCCTGAGAAAGGGTCCTGAGAAAGGTTCCTTGTTCTGAAAATTGTTAGGAATTTTTCAGCCTCTAAACACCTCACAGTGAATTTCACAGTCCTTCAAGATAGGAGCCCTATTCCAGTTAAGATCATTCCCCCTCCTCTTCCCTTGCCAGGATGTTTTGCTCCTAAGAGCTGTACTTTCAGAAAAGTATTACAAAATTCAGTGTATCCCAGATGAGCACTGACACTCTGGGATTTGTAGAATAGAAAAAAAAAGCTTCCAAAATCAAGAGGGAGAATGAGAATGAACTACTAGGATGAAGGCTTTTTAGCTGATTGAGAGGTCTGCTGGATCAGAACAAATTTTAAAGTAAAAAAAAAAAAGGGGGATAAAAGGCATTTACATTCTCACACATAGTCATGGACGTTAGAGGGGAATTTGTGAAGAGATCAAGGTCAGTAAAAACTGCTAAATTATTCAGTGTGATATTATAGGTCCCAATTCAGCTGCCCCAAATCATACTGCAAAGCTCCCAGCCCTCATTGCATAGTGAGGGCAAGGAGGTTCTGTCTATCACCATGAATGTCACACTCAAAGGTCCAAGCTTAAATCACAATCACATTATCTGGGACTGAATGAAAGATGCATCAACAGGGATTAACAGTGTAAACATCTTAGAAACACTTTACTCTAGAAATACGTGAGAAAAGAAACCCAAGTGCAGGGAAGTTCTTCAGATTTTCTCTGGGTGGTGGGAGAGCTGATAAAAAGTGGAAAGGTTGACTGACCCTGCACACCACAGCCAAGATGACCACACAGAATAAGATCAAACTAAAATAGGACAGTCTAACAGACTGGTTCAAACTAAAAATCATGTCTCAGCAGAAGCACTTTGTAGACTGCCTCTTACCTGGAGCCTTTCAAAGGGATGTAAAGTGAAAAATGGAACAGGGTCTAGGTGTGATCTGTAACCTTAGTTTGTAAATGTGAAAAAAAACTCTCTCCTCTTTTGGAATGCTATGAACACACATGTATATAAAATATAATTGGTACTACTGCATTCAGGTGATCAACAATAGCAACTGGCAGATCTGTGTTCCAAGGGAGCCAGCACAACATGCAGTCGATCCAGGCTCTCAGCTGCTGCAAACAGGGATTTACCCATTGATTTTGTCAGGGAAACACTGATTTTAAACCAAAAACCATCTGTTCCATTTGTTGGGAGACAATGGAGGAGGTTCTTGACATCCATTAAAAAGAGATCTTTCTTTCTATAGTGGTGCAATTTCACCTTAAGTAATGTAAAAGAGATTGGTGAAAGGCATTTTATTTTGTCAAATTGCTTTGAGTTCCAGTGGCAACTTTTTTTATGGACAGCTGCTCTTCAAAACTATCAAATTCAAGTTGGCACTTTTCCTGGGGCCAAATTTGCATTAATATGAACCAGAAGTACATGCTCATCTCTTGAGGTGTTTTGCAATTTTCACCATTGTAGCTGAGAGCTGATTTTGCCTTGCATTCAGTACCAAAACTTCTTCTGTGTCCAGATTACAGAA
Organism: Pardalotus punctatus; assembly: GCA_013400915.1. Taxonomy (NCBI): domain Eukaryota; kingdom Metazoa; phylum Chordata; class Aves; order Passeriformes; family Pardalotidae; genus Pardalotus; species Pardalotus punctatus. The sequence goes on from VZTX01013222.1 coordinate 1,106,820, forward strand.
TAATTTTCCTGGCAGATTAAATTCCCATTTTATTACTTGACAAGCAAAATAAATTGATTGTTAATTAGGATTATTATTAAGAATTTTATTTTGTCCACCAAATTTTGATTATCTGGTCCACTGACTTTCTCCATAACATCAGCCAAGTGTCAGTAACTGCAAATGGAAATCAGTACATAAACCAGCTCTATTCTCCCTATTCTCTATTTCGCATCATTTTTGCCTCGCAATAGGGGCTCACACTAATCATGAGCAGTGTAATTTCTGTCAGTCTTGTTGTAGTCATGCCTGTCATCCTCTTCTCAGCTCTCCATGTCTGAGCATGCACACCTGGAGTGTCATAATGCTCAAGCAATGTTCCTTCTCTAATCTATGTTGAATTACTGGAGGCAATTGCTATTAAGTCAATAAAGGAGGAAGGGAAAGGAAAAGAAAGATATCGTTCCTTTGGCCTTGGGCTGGAAAATTTTTCTGGGCATATTGCCCCAGCTGTATTAGGTAAGAGTAGATTTACATGTGATTATTGTAGTTATCCATCCCCTTCAGCTTCAAATTCTGCCTCTTGAGCAGCCTGAGAGGGGGTCAGGCTTAGCTTAGGCACAGTTAGTGAGCACAGCACGGCCTCTTTTCACCACTTCCTGAGGAGATGATTCCATGTGGGCTGCGATGCTGCTGGGATGAAACCACTGCCAGTGTCAAAGCTGGCTTGCTGCAACATCGCTGTGGTCTTCAGACTGAAACCTGCAATACTAAAGTCCACGACTGGTGGGCTGAATGACATCTCTGTGATGATATCAAAGAGCCAAGAGCCATTTTAACAGGATTCCTGGGGGTCCCCTTGTGCAGAGGGAAGTCCTGGGGAACAGAGACCAAAGGGCAGTATTTATGCCATCCCATGCAGGTGACTAAGTGTGAGGTGGTTTTTCTGAATCAAAACACTCCCAGGACACTCTTTCAATGATGATGGAGGCCAGCACTAGTACTTGCTGAAAGAACACTAATGATCAGTGTCAGCATAACCAACCTACAGGCAGCTACCGCAATAGCATGGTGCTTTCACACTACTTCTTTTTTTCTGATGATTAGCTGCTGTAGCAAGCTCTTAAGTCCAGTGGCGATAAAACCGGTTAGAGATTTCAAAGTGTTCAGTCTGAGGAACAAAAAAATATTCCCAGACTGTGCAGTGTGAAGAAATACCTTGGTCATGGTGTTCCATATTCTTTGTCCCAAACCTGTGCTGATTGAACATACCAACAGGAGAGCTGCCTTTCTTCTGCCTATGTCTACAGCAGTGCCAGAGTGGAACGTCAGAAATATCTGCTACCTTTGTGGCCTATGCCCACCAACTTTACATTCATTCTGGACTGCCAAAGCTCGTGCTGAAAATCAAATAGTAATTTTTAAATCATCCTCTAGAAAAGGGAAAATGTTACAAAGTGCTCTAGCACAGGAAAGGACTCCCTTGTTTGAAAGACCTCACCCAGTGAGGGTATTTGGCAAAAAGTTTAAAGCAGCTTTGCAGAAAAGAGAAATGGATATCAGGAATTTGGTCTGTAAATCCTTAATTCTTAAGTTAAATTCTTGTCATGTGTCACCAGGACCACAGGTCTTTTGTGTCATTTAATCTTGAAGGGCCAAACATCAAGTGAGGGAATGGCTCCCATTGGAGTCTGAGACTTCTCTGCAGGACCTTTATTTATGGAAGCTGGTTTTAAATGAGCCCAAATTGAACCCAACAACTCTTGCCAACTTCAACAGCACTTTTTAATGACTTAAACTGGCTGGAGCAGCTGGCAAGACATCTTGCTCCACTCAGAGAAGCTGAGGTTAATTCAGGGAGCACATGTGGGTGGCACCTGTAAAACGTACAAATTTATCACCATCGTGTAACATCATTTGCACATTTAAACCAGGGCAGCTGACAACTCTGTTTTGGGGAAAATGTGTATGTATGAAATATTGAAACACTACATTAGAAAAAAAGGCATTGGACTACCCCTGCATGTCTTGTTGCCTCAGAGTCACCCAGAAAAAAGTGTTTAGGACCAACAGAACTTCTATCAGCTGTCTCAAACCAGCAGTCACCTTTGTTAGACTGCTAGACTTTAACTACACCACCACATGAACCCCAGACCCACCCAAGCCATAGCTGAAAGGGAAAATAATTAAGGAAAGCACAAATTAAACAAAGGGTGGAATTCTATTAGTGAGGCTATTGATGTTGCTATTATGAAAAAAAAAAATTAAAAAAATTAAAGTGTTTAGCTCAAAAGCCATTTGCAGCTCATAAGGTGTAAATGTTTGTTCATTCCTGACTGCAGAACAGCACACAACACTTTTCAGTCATCTCTAACACAAAATACATCCCTGGGAACTTGCACAGTTTCAGTGTGGCAGTGTCCCTCTTCATAGCCTAGATATTTAAAAATGAACCACCGTTTTCTCAGTTAGGAGCAGCTGGCTTAGAAACATGTTCCTTAATTAGCAGCTTCTCCCCAGGGATATTTACTCAGTAAATTTACTCTCCATTGGAAGTGCTACTGGTGATTTAAAGAACAAAGCCCATCTCTTCAGCGTCCAGTGGCGTTTAACTAAGAAAATACTTGCACTTTTTTAGGGTGTGACTCTTGCTATTTGTTTTGCATGGAAAATCAAGGAAGTAAAACTGTTGAACATGTTTGCTGATATCACTACTCAGTTATTGCACTTGCTTAGACAACACTGTTTCATAGGGTTTAAAAGAAAAATCCACCACTCATTTTTTGCAGTCTCTTCTGATAATAAAAATAGGAGGTTGTTTGAATGCCTCTCACTCAATGCTTGAGACATTCAGCTCTTAAGGATCATACTCAGGTAATTCAATATTAAAACAAAACAAAACAAAACAAATCAACATTTTCTCCTCACAATGCATTTCTTCAACTTAGAAAAAACCGCACACCCAAAAGGAGAGTATCTGAAGGCCCATGACCTCAGTTCACCTTGCAATCCTGCTAGACAGCTGGACCCAGATTGAGATTGTCACTTAAACATCAATAAATGTAGCTGGTTCCCTTACATGACTGAGAAATGTGTTTAACCTTCACAGACATCTCATTCCCACCAGCCGCCAGTTGGCTGAACACAGACTGACCAGCAATTAACAAGGAATGGGCAGATGCTTCTTGCTCCAAAGGTAGAAAGTACAGCAAATCTAAAAAATGACCCAGAGGATCACAGTCACAGAGCTCATCTTGCACATACTGAGTGGCCTGAACACAGAGCTTATTCCAGTGATTTTAAGGGGACCGCTCGTCTAAACAAAGCAGCTCATGTACATGCTGATGTGGTTGGGTCTAAAATGGAAATACCTAAAATAACCCATGGATGTGGGATAATACTAAACACTGTCTTTCCAGTTCAGCTCACGGGTGAGCACACACATGGTGCTTTTATGTAGCCTGGAGGAAATGGACAGAGCACTGCCACAATTTGGGATCTACCAGCTTGGTGGCTGCTGACAAATTGTTTTCCTTCTTTAGGTCACAGTTTATCCATTGGTAAAATAGATGAATGTTCACATCAGTTGGAAAATGCAAGAAACCTTTGAGGGAGGAACAATTAAAAAAACCCGTATTAGTTATTATCATTATCTCTACATTCCTCAGTGAAGGAAACGTTTACTGCTTTTTTTACAAAGTGATGCAACATTAACTATCTTTTTTCCCTGAAGGTGATTGAATAAAAAGATGAAGGAGACAACTGAGGGTTTCAGTTGCAGTTAAATCTCCCTGAAAGCACCTGCTTTCTCATGGTGAGATTAATTCTGGTAAATTTTAAACCCTACCTTTTCTACTGATTCTTTGGAATTTTAAAACACTTTCACTTTAAGACCCTTCATTAACAAAGGCTCTCATAGAATCATAGAATGGTTAGGGTTGGAAAGGACCCTAAAGATCATCTAGTTCCAAATTCCTTGCCTTCACCTTTGTATGAGGAAGAATCTTGCCCGGCTTCCATCTCCCTCTGTACTTAAGATGAGAAGAGCAGCCAGGCTGGCAAGAAGACTTTTTATTCTTTACCCAGTGAATGAAATATAAAGTATCATTCTAAGTATTTTATTCCAAAAGTTCAACCTGGCTTTGGAAATTATGCAACATCATTAATGCTGTGCTAACAGCTCTTGGGAAAAAAAGACTGAGATCTGCTGTTGTTATACTCCGAGAAAGTCACCCCAACCTGCCCTCAAAGAGATTCTGGCTCATAGTTTCCATTTTTCCTAATATATTTTAACCATTCCTCTTTCCATTTTCGCAGTACAGATGCCTGTTCAAGTAAGGACTTGTTTCATGCTGACCTAACAAATAGCCATTATGTTCAGCAATGAGAACACACAAAAAGATGGTATGAACAGAAAAAAAAGAAGCAATCAATTTGAACACTACATGATGCCTGAGCAGGAGAGCAAGCAATAATCTTTTAGACAAAACTAGCAAAAAATAATCATATGCCTCTTCTTAAACCTCTTTTTCATTCTTAAGTCATAACAAAGGCAGCACAGAACTTTGTGGATTAATGGCTTTCTGAGGTTAATGATGCTTGTTTGTGCTGAGCTCTAGAGACACGAATCTCTGGGAAATGTTCTGCTCCTCTGACCAGCAAGTCCCCCTAAGGACTGCCTGTTTCATGGGTTATGCTGGTCTCTGCAAATGGAGAAATTGTACCCTTTAGTCAGTGACCTCCTGATTATAGCAACCTTTCAAGGAAGATATTTGAGTTTAGAACTGGTTACAACCACTGGCATACAAAGAACTGATTCATGTTCTTAAGTCATCTAATGGGGAAAAATAGAGGAAGAATGAGTCATTTACTTAGTAAAAATCTTATTGCAAGAACAATATAATGGTAGCATTGTGATGACTTTTCTATAGTAAAATATATGCTTATACATATATATACTTTCAGTAGTTTACCTTCAAATGCATACTTCTGTGATTTTTCCCAGAACCATGGCATGGCTGAGGTTGTAAGGGATCTCTGGAGGACATACTGTCCATCCCTGTCCAACTAAAGGGACCCTTCAAGTCAGTTGCCCAGGGCCATGTCCACATAGCTTTTGAATACCTCCAGGGATGGAAGCTGCAGAATTCTCTAGGAAAGATTCCCAGACCCAATTCCCAGCTCCTCCTGCCGCCCCCAGACCCAATTCCAGACCCCTTGTGCCGC